>QJPP01002462.1:0-301598 GCA_003996215.1 Jaltomata sinuosa | reverse complement strand
TTATGCCAAGTTCTCAAAGTGCGAGTTTTGGCTTGAGTCAGTTGCATTCCTAGGGCACGTGGTGTCTAAGGATGGAATTAGGGTTGATCCGGGAAAGATTTCAGCGGTTTGTGAGTGGCCTAGACCTACTACTGTTACTGAGGTTCGCAGCTTTATTGGGTTAGCTGGTTACTACAGACGGTTCGTTGAGGGATTTTCTTCCATAGCAGCACCCTTGACTATGCTGACTAGGAAGGATGTCCCATTTCAGTGGTCGAATCAGTGTGAGGATAACTTCCAGAGGCTTAAGGCCTTATTGACTTCAGCTCCAGTTTTGACTTTGCCGGTTGAGGGTCAGAGCTTCTCCGTGTACTGTGATGCTTCTGGGGTTGGTCTTGGTTGTGTGTTGATGCAGCAGGGTCAAGTAATAGCATATGCGTCGAGGCAGCTGAAGGTTCCGAGGCGCATCCCTCATGCTTAGAGTTGGCGGGGTAGTTTTCGGCGCTCAAGATCTGGAGGCTTATATATGGAGTTTCATGGGATTTCACTGATACCGTAGTTTCGTATATCACGAGTCAGCGGGAGTTGAACTCGAGGCAGAGGAGATGGGTCGAGTTACTGAAGGACTATGACTTCACTATTCTGTATCATCTGGGCAAGGCAAACGTGGTAGCGGATGCCTTGAGCCGGAAGGCAGTGAGTATGGGTAGCCTAGCTTCTCTTTCAGTTTCGGAGCGACCATTGGCCTTGGACATCCAGTCCTTGGCTAACCGTCTGGTTAGGCTTGACTTGTCGGATCCTAGCAGAGTTCTCGCCAGTATTGAGGTTCGTTCTACTTTGATTGATCAGATTCAGAGCCGTCAGTTTGAGGATAAGCAGTTGTGTGACCTTCGTGATTGGGTTGTTCAGGGTGAGACCATCCAGGCTACTCTAGATTCAGATGGGGTTCTGAGATTTGATAGTCGCCTTTGTGTTCCGAGGATTAGTGATTTGATTCAGTTGATACTTCATGAGGCACATTATACTAGATACTCCATTCACCCTGGCACAACAAAGATGTATAAAGACTTGAGGCAGCTTTTCTGGTAGAGTGGTATGAAGCGGGATATAGCGGATTTCGTATCTCGATGCTTGAACTATCAGCAGGTTAAGTTCGAGCACATGAGACCTGGTGGTTTGATGCAGCGACTTCCCATTCCTGAGTGGAAGTGGGAAGGGATTACTATGGACTTCGTTGTTGGTTTGCCTCGTACTTCTCATGGGTTTGATTCCCTATGGGTGATTGTTGATAGGCTGACTAAGTCAGCACATTTCTTGCCGGTTCATACTTCTTATGGTGCAGAGAGGTTAGCTCAGATCTACCTTCGTGAGATTGTTCGGTTGCATGGGGTCCCAACTTCTATTATTTCAGACCGCGGCACTCAGTTCACATCTCAGTTCTGGAGGGCTATTCAGCGAGATTTGGGTACAGAGGTTCATCTTAGTACCGCCTTCCACCCTCAGACAGATGGCCAGTCCGAGAGGACCATTCAGATTCTGGAGGACATGCTTCGGGCCTGTGTTCTTGACTTTGGAGTTTCTTGGGATCAGTTTGTTCCCTTGGCAGAGTTTGCTTATAATAACAGCTTCCATTCGAGTATCGGCATGACACCTTTTGAGGCTTTGTATGGCAGGCGTTGCAGATCACCGGTAGGTTGGTTTGATGGTTTTAGTGCTGGGCCACAGAGCACAGATTTGCTTCGAGATTCCTTAGACCGAGTTCGAGTGATTCAGGACAGTCTTCGGGCAGCTCAGAGCAGGCAGAAGAGTTATGCTGATCGTAGGCTTCGTGCCTTGGAGTTTAGTGTCGGTGACTTGGTGTTTCTCCGTGTATCGCCCATGAAAGGCGTGATGAGATTTGATAGGCGGGGCAAGCTTAGCCCCAGGTACATTGGGTCGTTCGAGATTCTTCAGAGGGTTGGTAGCGTTACCTATCAGCTAGCCTTGCCTCCGATGTTTTCAGCTATACATCCTGTATTTCATGTCTCGATGTTGCGTCGGTATGTCCCAGATGAGTCTCATGTGTTACAGTGGGATTCAGTTCAGTTGGGTGAGGGTTTAGCCTTTGTTGAGGAGCCGACAACTATTTTGGCCAGAGATGTCAGGAGATTGAGGTCTCGAGAGATCCCGGTTGTTAAGGTTTAGTGGAGGCACCGTCTAGTCGAGGAGGCTACCTGGGAGACCGAGAGAGATATGCGGGCTCAGTATCCGCAGCTGTTTGAGCCTTCAGGTACTCTCTTGACCTTGACTTTCGAGGACGAAAGTCCTTTTTTAGTAGTGGATGATGTAATGACCCTTCCGGTCATTTCCACATACACGTTTTCCTTGTGCCGTTAGGGCTTGTTGTAGCGGACCCAAGTCATTTAAGGCTTGTCGGGACCGGTAGTTCGGTGCCGGGTCCATTTGTTTGGTCGTATGATAAGTTTTGAAGTCAAGCAATTCGGCAAAAGTTATCGTAAGTTCTTTAATAAATTTTCTGAACTTTGGGTAAAATGTCTCGGAGCTTTTCTCTCAATATATAAAGAGTTAGAAGTCTCCCAAAATACCAAATCGAAGGTCTACGAGTCTAGTTTCCAACGCACAAAACCTCACGTCCAACTGATCTCTGAGTAAAAAGTTATGACTGTTTTACCGCGGACTGTCTGGCAGAAAACGGGTTGCGAACCGGGTCGCGAATCGGGTCGGGTCAAAATCGATTTAAAGCCTCAACTTCACGTTTTAAAATGCCATTTCAGTTCTGAAATAGTGAGAAAACATAAGGGAGGATTCCAAGAGAGTTCTTGAGTATCAAAATCGTGCGATGGTGAATTGCGAGCCTAAGTTTGAGAATTTATTAACATCGCGTGTATTTGAAAATATTTTATTTGAAAGTTGAATTTGGTAAAAATTTATATTATTATTACCTTTTTAAAATATTTTAAAGGTTTATGAAAAATATTTTTGTTACGATATAATTGTATATGTATTTATTTTATAAGGTTTTATACATTGTAATATTTTAACGGAGATAGTAAATTTAGTTATGTTAAAAATTATTATTATAATATAGTGGGTTTTATTTGAAATGATTTTCTATTAATTATGGTATATTTAAAAAGCTATATTTATTTTACCACGAACCTATGCAATACCCGAATATATATAACGGGGTAAAAGGATTCTTTCTATATTGCCACCTCCCCTTATACGTGTAAGTAAAAGGGGAGGGACAACAATTAATAGTGGTGTCCAGTAGTACTAGAATATATTGCTCAACATATTATCCATATGCATATAGCATTAGAAAAAGTCTTACAGTTCCACTAAGTTGCCGACATAAGTTCTTATTGAACTCCTCCGAAGCAATTCCTTCTTAGCATAAAAACAGTATAAGTTAAGTTATGACTAAAGTGGAAGTATAGAATTGTCCACAACTATGATTGGAATGGAAATTATGGGACACGACATCTGAAAGTTGAGATTTTTCATTGAACTTTTGAGCTCGTACATACGCAATAAAGAAGTGAGCTTTTCAGAGTGGTTCGAGCTTGGACATTATCGTCCTAGCAACTTATCATCGGACGACATGTAGATTATGGTTTATTTTCCCTAGACTCCGCATATATAGAATAAAATTATATTAATGGGCATCCTTGGGTTGGTTTATTAGGTTGGTACCACAGACCTCGACCGCTTTATTCATGTCCGCCTTCTTTTGTTTCTCCGTTGCTTGTAGTATTTGCCGATATATTTTATTTACCCTTGTGGTCCTGTGAGGCCTTGTTGACTCTGGAACATAGAAGGTGGGATTTTGGGAATGTCCGCGATCCCCGGGCATAGAATTATCCTTCTAGGCTGGTTATGCTTGCTGAGTAGCTGTGGGCCTGTACAGGGTCGATAGGTTGATTGTGAGCTGCTGGGCAGCTATTGTGTGTGATCATACCATTTCCATGCATATAAAGATGTTTTATACATGTTTTACTACAGTTTGGGCTTCGGGTCTACTGACACTATTTTCTAAACCTTGCATGGCCCGGGGGGCCCATTTTTGATGGAAATAATTTGGAAATGGTTTGATTTAACTTGTGAATATTCCTGGTAAGAGAAAGTAAAATTATGTTTTAAAACACCAGTTTTACGATTAACGCTAGACTCGGCAGGTCCGGGGTGCTAGTTGAGTTTTCTTGCTACTTGAGATGATTTTTAGCCTCGGTCGGACCGAGCACCTGAGATGACTTTCTACTGTTTAGACCCGGTTATGCCCGGGCACCCTTGGAGGGGTTTTTGACATATTTTCCTACTACTTTAGTCCTGGACAGGGTCTGGGCATGCATATTCGAGACGGGTCCTATCTTTTGAAACCGGACTTGCTTCCGGACGACATGTTTTGATACTGGTAGAGGGTCTGGGACCTCCATGGACCTTGCCATCCGGCCAGGGCTACGGGCTGCGTGTTCCGGAGGAAGGGTATACGGTGGAGTAGAGGTATACGGGCAGTGTCCTTCCATGGAACCTACCTGCTGGGCCGGATCGGCGCCGGAGGAGGTACATACAGAGATACCATTTCACTTGAGATCTTCATGCATCATATCGTTCATTGTTTTTAGGCTCCACCCTTGTTTGTTGTTTGTTGGTTGTACGCTCCGATAGTATGGGATGCCGGAGGGTTTGTTTCCACTTGTTTATGTTCCTCGGTTGTATGGGCAGCCGGGGGACTGTAGGTAGACTCTTGCTATTTACTTACAGAATTACTCCCTGTTACGGTTAAGAATGAAGTTGGTTACTACTAAACTGTTAGTTTCTGGATTGAGATTGATATGATTAGTTTAGTTTGATTTATGTCTCTGAGCATGCCTATCATTACTCTTTCTCTCTTCTTCTTACACTTGAGGTTACCGGTATACCGTCCATTTCGTAAACTTGTTATGTATACACTGTTATTGCAAGGACCCCAGTGCATTATTTCTTACTTTCACCAGTCTCTATGGTGTGTATATTCTGCTTACTGGCCTCACATGTGGCTCTGTTGATTTCCCTCTGGGCTAGTTCCTGTGTACCTTTCGTTGATTTCTATGACTGCTTGCTTCTATTCTGTCTGTTACTATGCTTTTATCTTATATGTGCCCAGTCGGCCTATGATACCTACTGGGTACCTTATGCTTCGCAATTGGTGCTCACCCTACCCCCTGCATCTTTGGGTGCAGATCCTAGCGTGGACCATCGCCGTTAGATCGCTGTGATTCGTGCTTGGAGATCTGTTGGGGACTACTTTAGACTGAGGCTGAGCTCTTGGTGATCGGAGCTTAACTTTAGTTTATCTTTTGCTTCATATACTCTATTACCTTTCAGAGACATCTGTATATATTCTTTTGGATGGTTTGCACTCCATGTATGTAGTTTTGGCTCTATACTGTGATACCAGGTCTGGGGGTTTGGTTTAGTTTCCGTATATGTATATATTTATATCCCTGTTATCTATTTTCTTCGTCTTGTTCCCTTATTTGATAGATAGTAGCCCATTACTAACTATCCTGGGCAACGGGGATTGGTTCACCTACCGAGGGTTGTAGGTGCCATCATGACCGAGAAATCGGGTCGTGACAATGGCTCTGTCAATGAGGGCAAGTCATTGGATTCTGGAAATGTGGATAAGACGTTGTACTCCATGATGCTCACATGGTTTATGTCGGTTAAAAGAAACTCCCCAAGAGAAAACTTACGTATTTTGAAAAAATATATAATTGGCCGAGGCAACCAGTTTAAAGAGAATTTTTATGAAGCATTGTTTTCAAGTTTTGTTCAGACTTCAGTCATTTATTTTCTAGTCTCATCTTTAGGTTGACGAATTGTTTTAAAGTTGTTGTATTACAATTGTAATACCCCAAAATCTGAACCAGCTACTAGACTATACTCAGCAGAAAAATTTCAGAAAAAAATTCAAGTTTCCAGGAACCACGGTTGAGATCACGGATCATAGTTTGGAACCACGGTCCATCATTTGAATCGTAGTCACCTTTTCCAGTAGACCTCTAGTTTATGCCTCAACAACCACGCGTCTGACCACGGACCGTAGTTTAGAACCATGGTCCGTCCTGTCACTCGTGGTTTCCCTAAATCAGAGGACCATCAGTCCAGGGTTCAGTAACCACGATTCACACGATGAACCATCATTCAGGACCACGGTCCGTCCTGTGGACTCATGGAACCAGAACCTCAGAGACCCTTATCCCTTGTCCCAGAAACCACGAGTCCGGTTATGGACCGTAGTTCAGAACCACGGTCCATCCTTTGACTCATGGAATCCTCTGAACAAACTAAAGTCCCAGGAACTACGAGTCACATGACGATCCGTCATTCAGGAGTACGGCCTGTCTTGTAGAGTCATGGTTCCCTCAGATCAGAGAACCCCCAAGACCCCTGGAAAGGACAACGACTGAGTTGACGGTCCGTCATCCAGGAGTATGGTCCGTCAACCAAGTCGTGATCCCTGAGTCGCAATATTTAGCAGAATTCTTTTAAATTTCCTAGGGGTATTCCAGACCTTTCCTACCTCTTTCAAGGCCTAACCTACATCGTTTTACATTGTCTAAGCCTAATAAATTAATCAAAAACTACCTAAAACCTCTTTTCTCCTAGAATCATCAGACTTAGAAAGAAAATAAACAAAAGAGGCGATAGTTTTCTCTTAAGAACAAGTCGAGGTCTTCTTCAAGTTCAGCCCCAAAATCCAAAGGATTTCTCCGTAGTTTTCTTCATTAGGTATGTGGGATTTCACTAGTGGGTTCCTTTCACCCATTAGGTCCCTAGAATTCAGCCAGTTCTTCAGTTATCCATGAATTTGTTCAGACCTAGGGTTCCTAAATCTTAGGGATTTATTGTAATTCAAATTCTACTGCTTATATTGATACCTATTTCATGTTTCTTGGAGAATTAGAATAGTCGTGTATGGAACTCAGAAACCCTAGCTTGTGTAAATATCAATATTTCATAGATTATATATAATACCCCAAAAATTCAATGCTAAAGACCCAAATTATTTCCATGAGTGTAATGTTCTTTTTCCTAGTTAATGAGTGTTTTGGATGCGAATCATGTTTATAAGAAGCTCAAAACAACAAGTTAAGTTGAAAGCACCCCAACCGATTAAGTTCTCATATAAGATTCAATTATGGTCAACTTCAAACGATCTTTACTCCTAGCATATAACGAATTAGGTAGCCTAATACCTACCAAATTAAAGGCCTTTGAGTCTTCTTTCTAACGTCGCCGACCCGTATTAATCCGAGTCAGGAGTAAAAAGTTATACTTTGTTTACCAAGAAGATGTCAGTCTGCCTGAGGGTGACAACTCGGCGTGATGAACCGTCACACTTGTGATGATTTGTCAAGGAAAGTCGTCAACTTTAAATAGTTAGACCAAATTTTGGTCATGTTTTGACAGTTCAGAGTGACGACTCATCAAGGTTCTGACAGTTCGTCACCTGAACTATCAAACAAACCCGTTCTGCACTGTTAACGCGTTTTCAAGGGGTTATTTTGTCTTTTCTCACTTTTTTAACACCAAACTACGCGTTTTAAGCCAAAGGGGCTCACAGAGAATAAATATGCTCATGACACGATATTTCTTAGAGGCTAGTATGATTTTCAGAAAAAGTTTAAGACTTATATTATGAGCAACTAATATGTTTTGGGAGGACAATGTAGCACCGAGATAGATATACACATGCCCCAAAACTATATGCCACCGTAGGATAGGATCGTCCACAGTTAGGGAGATTCCTCTTTTAGCCTTCAGGCTCAGATTTGGCTCCATAAGTTATTTTTCATCTTATACCCTGGCAAGGTATAGGATGGCTCTTCTCAATATGGGCAAGACATTGGACTCCATGTTGCTCACATGGTTTATGTCAGTTAAGAGAAACTCCCCCAAACTTAAAAGACTAAACATTTTTCTTCTATATATTTACTAAAGATTTATAGAGGTTGCATGAAAGATTCTTTATGATAGTGTCTCAAATTTCTTGTTTTGTCTTCTAGTTCCACAAAGTTTATTAAATGATCTTTACATGTTTCATGTTGATCTTTAGTAACTCACTTGTCTCATTGTTGTTATATTCCCAGCTTTGTAATGAAAGTCCATAAGTTCCACCACTATCTCCTTATTCTGCTAGTTGTTATGTTTTGCCTTATTGTCTTGTTCAGCTTCCAGTTTCTACAATAGTACATGCTTATACTTCTATTAAGCTTTTATGTACCAATACTTCCATTGTATTGACGCTCATTTTATGCTGCATCATTTTATGATGTAAACTCTGGTGTTCAGACTCAGGATCGCAGCAAGCCGCTTCTCTAGACTCATTATCGCCGACATCAGCTTATGGTGAGTCCTCTTTGCATACAGAGGACTTGGTCATTTTCTTCTCAGTCTTTTAGTCTTGTAGATGGCTTAGTTTGAATAAAGGTATCTTGGGGCCATGTCCCAGCGAATTCAGTCAGTTGATGTCATAAAGGCTTTCGTTAGACACATGTTAGTTTCAGCTTTCTAATTTGTCCTTTAAATGTATTTTAGTATTGGATATTGAAACCAAGAGATTCATAGTTGTTTTCTTTCCAGAGATTTGTTCTTAAGTTTTATTATTTCCAGCTTCTGCAAATTTATAAAAGTTATAGTTTTATGAACATCTTGCCAGGCCAAGGGTTTGCTTAGGATCACTTATGATTCTGAGTGTCATGTCACGTCTAGGGTATAGGCTCGGGGCGTGACATTATACATGCTAGGAAGATTAGTCAGACAATCATGCTTCAGAATTTGAATGCCATATCTTTCAGTATTTATATGTTGCATTCTCAGATTATATCAGTGTTTTGAGCTATCCAGTACTACCGTTGCAATTTTAACTTTATATTCAGTTGGGAGTAAACTTAGCACCGAGCGAACGAAGGGATGAAGGCTCACCCGCCAGTTCAGGCTGAGACCTTTAGTACCAATCCCGGAGTCCCAGAACTACGATGCCACCGTAGGTTCTAAAGTTGTCACCCGTCAGATTAGGATTGACACCCTTGTCCCTTGTGGACATCAGTTAGTGGATCCACATCAGACTTGTTCGTACCCTTTACAAGGTAGAACACCCTTCCATCTAGGTTTACAGGTTGGCCCCGTAGTTAGCTCAACTTGGGGTATGTCGATTAATAGTATCTCCCACAGTCAGGCTCATATTGCATTGACCATGTACTCAGTATTTATGTCAGTATTCAGTCAGCATGTTATATTCATGATATGTAATTGGTCATTGTATCCATCTAGCTTTCAGCTTATGCTTGTATATATATACTTCCATGTTTGGATTCCTATATTATTCAGTACAGTACCTATCCCGCATGCTCAGTACATTCAAAGTACTGACGCATACTTTTATGCCACATCATTGTATGATGTAGGTTCAGGCATTCAACATCCAGACTGCACTTAGTTTGACTTCCAGTACATACTCAGCAGCTTCATTGGTGAGTCCTCATAGATCGAGGATGAGAGATATGCTTTACTTTTCAGTCTTCTTATTTCAGTTTTAAGATTGTTAGAGTTAGCTGGAGGCATGTCCCAGCAACTCATATCAGTTAGAGGCTTTCAGACATAGACTAGATTTAGCTTGAGTTGTTAGTGTTGTTTTTAGTCATCACTATACTCTTTATATAATTTATATTCAGACATGTTTTGGGCTTTTTCCACTTCAGATATTAAACTGTTTTTCTTTCAGCTTTCGCACAGTATATGCTTTTAACTTGAAATTGTATAGATATTCCATGCCATGGGTTAGCTTGAAGTCACTTGTGACACTGAGCACCGTGTTGCATCTAGGGGGTAGCTTCAGGGCATGACAACAATATTGTAAAAAATTATGGTCGGGCTTACATTTCACAAAGTTTATTATATTTAAGTTATTACGTGTTTTCAATGTTTTTAAATAACTTATTCATTGTACTACTTTAGCCCCGACAACTTTGCAAGAAAAGTTCAGTGGGTCTTTTGTCCCATATCTCTGTACTCATGTCATATGTTATGATTTAATTCAAAAGTTTAGTCAACTTCAGTTTTCATCCCGTTATTATGTACCAATACATTCAAAGTATTGATGCTCTTTTGCGCTACATGATTGGACGATGTAGTGCCCAGCTTTCAGGTATGTAGGTTTGTGTACAGACTCTTCAGTAGGCTATGAGATCAACTTGAGGGAGTTCTCCTTTTTCTGAGGACTTATCAGTATCCAGTCTCTAGTTCTTTTGTTACATAAACATTGACGTATTTATAATATAGTAGAGGCTTCATAGACAGAGTCAAGTCAAGTCAGTTGTAATCAGTTTCCTTTTTTTAAAAAAAGATTAGCCCATGTTTTCCAGCTTTCGCCATTTGTTTCATTAAAAGTTCAACTTTATAAATTGTATGCCAGACCAAGTGGTTTCTTGGACCATTCTTGGTTTTGAGTACCAGTTATGTCCAGGGTGTAGGATCGGGGCGTGACACCTTATTAATTCAGTATAGTTGACCTTCATTCGAGAATGAATAGTCCCATGAGGGATATATTGTAACACCTCAGATTCTGAACCAGTGTTTAGGTAATGCTTAGAGCCATTTAGAGTCATTTGCAGTTGTTTCCAAGCTCCATGAGCAAGTTCACAAGCCGTGGTAGGGTGCACAAGCCATGATCCTAGTCGTGGGATCCCCTAGATTTCCCTTTTGGATGAAAAGTTAGTTCATGATCCGTGGTGGGGCCCACAAATTATGGGGCCACTCGTGAGTTTGGACTAGTGAACCTTAAATCCCCCTCCAAGCCAATGAATTGGGTCACAACTCATAGGAGGCCCGAAGGATCGTGAATCCAATTGTGGGAATTGAATAGAGACTTTGAAGTCTTTGCTCTAAACGATGGTTGGGGCCCACAACTCATGGATCACCTCACGAATCATGAGGTGAGTCATCTAATGAGTGTTTCCTGCATGTTTTAAATGGTAAGTGGGGGTAGTTTAGTCCTTTCCTCACCTAAGGGCCCTTCCCCGCCTCTTTAAATACCCAAAAGGGGTTATTTCACTTATAAACATCAATCATTCTCAAAAGAATATCTCTTAAGACTCTAAGGCATCTAACCTAAGGTTTCAAGCAAGCAAGAACATAGAAGCTCAAGCAAGAAGCTTCAAGGGTTTTCCTTCAAAATTATTCTCCTTCTACGTATGTAAGGCTATTCATAGTGAGAAACTCTGTTCTTCCTCATGCCCTACATCTATAATTCAGTTTTTGAAAAGGTTAAAGCCAGGGCTTTTGCCCTTCATTTGTAAACCTGATTTTCCCTCTATAATTTGAGTCACCCATTGTTATCCGATTGTTATACGTGTTAAATTCCTCTCTCACATGATTGTTCATGTCCATTATACCACATCAACCCCTTGTTAGCCAAAAGTGATATTTTTGAAAGCATTGTTATATTAGCCATATGCATTATTTTCTATACTATAGTAGCTCAGATTCTTGAGAAGTATTTAAGAAAAGAGTTTCTGTCTAGTCAGTTTAGCTATAGAGCATGATTTCAGAAAAAGAAAGTAAACTTTAGTTTTAAAGCATCATTTTAAGCATAGAGACTCACCAACAGTATACTCAGTTAGTTGGGCATCAGGTTCACCAGTTATACCATTTATATTTTTATTTTGAGCTAGATGCTCTACAACAAATTTTTGAGTTGCCTTAGATAGGCTTTACTTTATGAGCATTATTTTAGGAGGATTATATGGCACCGAGATGGTTAAGGGTTCAAATAACCCAAACCCCAAAAGTACATCAACATTATTAGATAGGATCGGGCTGTTGATTAGGGTGACTCCTCAGATTGCCCCTGGTAAGGGTTTAGTATGGATCTATAGTACAATATTGTTCCTTACCCAAGAAAGGTTTGGAATAGCTCTCCTAATCGGTCCAGAGGTTGGACATCATGTGCTCATGTGATATTTATCGGTTAAGATAAACTTCTAACTAGACTAAAGTGATTTTAGATCTTAACTTTGAAATACAGTTTTCAACTTTACATAGTAGTTTCATACGTCTTTTATACCTGTGTTTTATTGCATCACATAGTGCATTTCAGTAAGTATTTAGTTTACTCTTTCAGCTCAGAATTTCAGTATAAGCCTGTTGTTTTATTCAACTAGTTTACATACCGTACATTCACACATACAGACACTATTTGGCATTTTATCTTCTAATGATGCAGATTCAGGTGTTCAGGACTGGCACCAGACACATCACTAGGATCCTTCTTATTCAACATTTGGTGAGACCTCCTCGCTTTAGAAGGGCTCCAGTTATCTTTACATCATTAGTAGTTATTAGTAGCTTTCATTCATGTAGCTCAGGGCCTTGTCCCAATAAACTATCTTTAGTAGTAGAGGTTTCATAGATGAGTCAGTTTAGAATCACTATTTTAGTTGTTTTGCAAACACCTTTATTATTAAGATTTCTGACTTATTCGTAAAGATTTAGTTTTGCTTTCTAAAAATATTGCATGTCCATTACACTTACAACATTCGCATAGTACTTTAATATTCAGTTTAGTAGCAAACCAGACCAAGATTCTACTCAGGCCATTAGTGGTTTCTAGTGCCTGCCACACCCAGGGTGTAGGCTCGGGGCATGACATATGACCTTTTGATCAATTTTTTAGCAATGAGGATCATGAGAGGTGTAATACCCCAAAACTTCCACGCCCAGACTAAGCTCAAAAAACTAGTAGAAAAAAAAAATTTTAGAAAAATTCAAGTTTCCAGGAACCACGGTTCAAGACCATGGACCGTAGTTTGGAAGAACGGTCCGTCGTCTCAAACCGTAGTCCCAAATCTAGTAGACCCCCAATTCATGTCTCAGGAACAATGAGTCAGACCACAGACCGTAGTTTGGAACCACGATCCATCCTATCACTCGTGGTTTCCCTTAATCAGAGGACCATCAGTTTAGGGCTCAGGGACCATGAGTCAGACCACGGACCGTAGTCCAAGACCACGAATCATCTTGTTAACTCGTGGAACCAGAACCTCAGAAACTCTTAGCCCTTTTCCCAGGAATCACGGGTCACATAACAAACCGTCTTCCTGGAGTACTCGTCCTGTGGAGTCATAATTCCTGAGACCAGAGAACCCCTAAAACTCCTAGGTAGGACCACGACTCAGTTGACCATCCGTCGTCTAGGAGTACGGCCCTTCATTTTGAGTCGTGATCCCTGAGTCGTAGTTTCAGCAGTATTTCTTTTAAATTTCCCAAGGGTATTTTGGACTTTTGCTACCTCATTTAAAGCCTAAGCTATGATGTTTTGAATACTGTTAGCCTAGTTAATTAGTCATAATCTACCAAAACATCTATTCTCTTAAATTCTCCAACCTTAGAAAGAAAATAAGAGAAAGAGGTGTCAGTTTTCTCTTAAGAACAAGCAGAGGTCTTCATCAAGTTCAACCCAAAAAATCCAAGGATTTATCCGTAGATTCCTTCACCAGGTATGTGGGATTTCACTAGTGGGTTCCTTTCACCCATTAGGTCCCTAGATTCCAGTCAGTCTTAAGTTTTCTTCATGAATTTGTTCAAACCTAGGGTTCCAAAATCTTAGGGATTTATTGAAATTCAGTTCCTACAACCTCTATGGTATTGACTACATGTTTCTTGGAGAATTAGTATAGTTCTATGTATAATGTTCAGAAACCCTAGTTTGTATACTTACAGTACTTCATGAATTAAGCTTACTAGGCAGATTAGTTATATGCTCATGCATCAGAATTCGAACGCCATATCCCTCAGTATATTTATGTTGCATTCTCAGTTGATTTCCATTATTTTGAGCTATCCATCATTTCAGTACATTGTTGCTAACATTCAATTGGGAGTAGACTTAGTACCGAACGGACGAGGGGATGAAGGTTTAGCTGTTAGTTTAGGCTAAGACCTTTAGTAGTCCCTAAGTCCCAGAACTACGTTGCCATCATAGGTTTAGAGGAGTCAGCTGTTAGACTAGGCTGTACCTCCTTGTACCTTATGGACATCAGTAGTGGATCCACGTCAAACTTGTTTGTACCCTTGGCAAGGTATGGACACCCTTCCATACAGGGTTACAAGTTGGCCCCATAGTTAGTTCAGCTTGGGGTATGTCAGTTAATAGTATCTCCCACAGTAAGATTCATGTGCATTGACCATGTATCCAGTATATATTTATATATTTTTAGTAATCAGCTCAACATGTTATATTTTCATGATTTGTACTTGGTCATTGCATCTAGTTGAGCTTTCAGTTATGTTCCAGTATATCTTTTTCTATGCTCAGTTATTATGTTATTCAACTTAGCCTATATCTCGCATGCTTAGTACATTCAAAGTACTGATGCATACTTTTGTGCTACATCATTTTATGATGTAGGTTCAGGCGCTCAGTATCCAGACCACACTTAGTTTGACTTCCAGTCCGTACTCAAAAGTTTAGTGGTGAGTCCTCAATAGTTCGAGGATGATAGACATGCTTATATATTCAGTATTTACTTTCAGTCTTAGATTTGTTAGAGTTAGCTGGGGGCATGTCCCCACAACTCATATTCAGTTAGAAGGCTTTCAGACATAGACTAGTTTCAATAATTGTTAGTATTGTTTTCCAGTCAACACTAAACGATTTATATATTCCGACTTTTGGGTTCTTCCTTGCTTTCAGATAATGATGGTTTTAGCTTCAACACAATGCATGCTTTAATCTGATTTTGTATATATATGCCGTGCCATTGGTTATCTTGGGGTCACTTATGACACTAAGCATCGTGTTGCGTACAGGGGGTAGCTTCAGGGCGTGACAAACTTGGTATCAGAGCATATGGTTTAAGTGTCTTATGATGTCTGAAAGCCGCGTTGAGTAGAGCCTTCTTCATGGGTATGATGCGCGCCACACTTATGAGGGAGAAGCTATGAGACGTTATTAGGAATAACTTTTCTTCTTTCTTTTCCAGCTCGTGCTATAGAGTATAAACTCTATTTAATCTCCTTATATTCTAACTCATGCTCTTCGCATTTCAGAAAAATGCCTCCCAGAAGAGCTAATGCTAGGAATCAGCCAACAACTCTAGCAGATCCATTGAACGAGCAGGTTATGCATGCTGAATTCAGGGCTCTTTATCAGGTGCTTGCTCAAGCCATGACTGCCCAGGTAAATCAGCATACTGTGGCACCAGCTCTGCCTCAGTTTAACACTACTACAGCCAAAATTCGGGACTTCACTCGGATGAACCCTCCAGAGTTTCATGGGTCCAAGCCAGAAGAGAATCCCCAAGAGTTCTTAGAGGATGTTCAGAAAGTGAAAAGCATTATGGGTGTCACCCAATCGAGTGTGCAGACTTGGACGCTTATCAGCTGAAAGGAGTGGCCTACACTTGGTACCATCAATGGAAGGAATCTCATTGTGCAAATGCAGGACCAATGACTTTGGATTTTTCACTATTGCTTTTCTAGACCGGTTCTTCCCACTAGAGCTCAGGGAAGCCAAGGTTCAGGAGTTCATAAACCTGAAGCAGAATTACATGAGCGTAAAGGATTATGCTCTGAAGTTCACTCAGCTATCCAAGCATACTCCGACAATGGTAGCTGACTCTAGGGCTCGTATGAGAAAGTTCATGTCTGGAGTGTCTAATGATGTGGTCAAGGAATGCAAAAATGGCCATGCTCATTAAGGAGATGGACTTCTCCAGGTTAGTTACTTATGCTCAATAGATTGAGGAGGAGAAGATTAAAGAAAGGGGAGAGATGCTAAGAGGGATAGGACAGGTGATTATAGCCACTATCAGCAGAGGTCAGAGGGTGGCAACCTTTTTTAATATCGCCAGAAAATTTTAGCTCCAGCTCCGTCTTCTGCTAGTGCCCCAATGCCTAAGTTCAAGAAGGATCGACGGGATAGATCGTCTAGCTCTAAGTCCCAAGGTATGGTTACTAGTGGGCGCACTAACCCAGTGTGTAGAAAGTGTGGTAGAAACCACCAATGTGAGTGCATGGCAGGTAGTGGAAACTGCTTTGGTATGGTAAACCAGGCCACATGATAAGGGATTGTCCAACAGCTTCTCAAAGGGGTAAGGATGTTTACCCACAGACTCAGACTGGTTCTATAACAGCTCTAGAAGGTCGCCACACTCAGCAGGGTGCCTCATCTGGAACAGGTGGTGGTCAGTGCAAAAACATGTTATATGCTCTTCAGGATCGACAGGACCAGGAGGATTCTCCTGATGTGGTCACGGGTACATTGCGAGTCTTTAATATCGATATATATCTATTGTTAGATCCAGTGGCTACACTTTCATTTGTAACTCCTTATATAGTAGTAAATTTTGATCTCAGAACAGAAATTCTCCCAGAACCCTTCTTAGTCTCTACTCCAGTTGGTGACCCAGTTATAGCTAGATGGGTATACAGAAATTGCCCTGTCACAGTTTCCCAGAAAGTCACCTCAGCAGATCTTGTAGAGTTAGAAATGGTGGATTTTGATATCATTCTAGGCATGGATTGGTTACATTCCTATTATACCTCAGTTAATTGTAGAACTAGGATCGTTCAGTTTCAGTTTTGTAATGAGCCAGTCTTAGAGTGGAAGGGTAGTAATTCAATGCCTGCAGGTTGGTTTATCTCTTACCTTAAGGCCAGAAAAATGATTTCTAAAGGGTATATTTATCAACTTGTTCGGGTTAAGGGTTCAAGCTCCGAGACCTCAACTCTTGATTCAGTCCCAGTAGTGAATGAGTTTCCAGAAATGTTCCCAGAAGATCTTCTCGGAGTTCCTTTCGAAAGGGAAATCAACTACGGAATAGATTTTCTTCCAGATACCCAGCCTATTTCGATTCCTCCTTACAGAATGGCTCCAGCTGAGCTTAAGGAATTGAAAGAATAGTTGAAAGACCTTATAGATAAGGGCTTCATAAGACCCAACATCTCTCCATGGCGTGCTCCAATGTTGTTCTTGCGTAAGAAGGATGGTTCTCTCAGGATGTGCATTGACTACCGTCAGTTGAACAAAGTCACAATCAAGAACAAATATCCTATCCCCAGGATTGATGACTTGTTCGACCAGCTTCAGGGTGCTAGTTGCTTTTCTAAGATAAACCTCAGATTCGGCTATCATCAACTCAGAGTCAGAGATAGTGACATCCCAATTTGTAGTTATGTCTTTTGGGACTCGGTATGGTCACTACGAATTTGTAGTTATGTCTTTTGGACTAACTAATTCTCCTGCAGTTTTCATTGACTTAATGAACAGGGTGTTAAAATAGTACTTAGACTTGTTTGTCATTGTTTTCATTGATGGTATCCTAGTTTACTCTCAAAATGAGGAGGAGCATGTAACTCATCTGAGGGTTGTTCTGCAAACTCTCAAAGATCACCAGCTATTCCCTAAGTTCAGAAAGTGTAAATTCTGGTTACAGTCAGTTGCTTTCCTTGTTCATGTGGTATCCAGAGAAGGGATCCGTGTTGATTTCCAGAAAATTGAGGCAGTAAAGCACTGTCCCAGACCCACCTCTCTGACTGACATCAGTAGTTTCTTGGGTTTGGCCAGTTACTACCGGAGATTTGTTGAAGGATTTTCATCCATAGCTGCCCTATTGACCAAGTTGACTCAGAAAAAGGTCAAGTTTCAGTGGTCAGATGAGTGTGAGAAGTGTTTCTTAGAACTGAAAACCAGGTTGACTACAACTCCTATCTTGACTCTACCAGAGGGTTTAGATGATTATGTGGTTTATTGCGATGCATCCAAAGTCTGCCTGGGTTGTGTTTTGATGCAGCAGGGTATGGTCATAACTTATGCTTCCAGACGGCTTAAGGTCTATGAAAAGAATTACCCGACTCATGACCTCGAGCTTGCAGCGATTATGTTTGCTCTAAAAGTCTAGAGACACTATTTGTATGGTGTTCATGTTGATGTGTTCACAGATCATAAGAGCCTCCAGTATGTGTTCCCCCAGAAAGAGTTGAATCTTCGTCAGAAGAAAAGGCTTGAGTTCCTCAAGGATTATGATATGAATGTGCTCTACCATCCAGGTAAGACTAATGTAGTGGCTGATGCCCTCAGCAGGATGTCCATGGGTAGTGTGTCAAATGTTGAGAAATAGAAGAAAGAATTAGCCAGAGATGTTCATAGGCCTGCTCGCTTAGGAGTTTGCCTCATGGACACGCCAGATGGTGGTGTGATAGTCAAGAATGGGTCAGAATCTTCATTGGTAGCAGAGGTTAAAGAGAAACAGGATAGTGATCCCATATTGCTTCAGCTGAAAGGTGCAGTTCATCAATATAGAGTCGAGGTTTTCCCCTAAGAGAGAGATGGCGTGCTCCGTTACCAGGGTTGCTTATGTGTTCTGAATGTGGGTGAGTTGAGGCAGCAGATCCTTATCGAAGCCCATAATTCCAAATATTCTATTCATCTGAGTGCCACTAAGATGTACCATAATCTATGGGAAGTCTATTGGTGGAACGACATGATGAGGGACATCGTAGGTTGCATGGCTAAGTGTCTTAACTGTCAGCAGGTTAAGGTGGAACATCAGAAACCAGGGGGTGTGACTCAGGAGCTTAGCATTCCTACTTGGAAGTGAGAAGCGGTCAATATGGATTTCATTATAGGTTTACCTCGTACTCGCAGGCAGCATGACTCTATTTGGGTGATAGTGGATAGGGTTACTAAGTCAGCTCACTTCTTGGCAGTCAAGACTACAGATTCAGTGGAGGATTATGCTAGACTCTACATCAGCAAAATTGTCAGGTTGCATAGGGTTCCCTTGTCTATCATCTCAGATAGAGGTCCTCAGTTTACGTCTCACTTTTGGAGATCATTTTTAAAAGGTCTTGGTACTCAAGTGAATCTTAATACAACATTTTATCCACATACAGATAGTCAGGCAGAACGTACTATTCAAACTTTAGAGGATATGTTGAGAGCTTGTGTGATTGAATTCAAGGGTAGTTGGGATGATCACCGGCCCCTCATATAGTTTGCCTACAATAACAGCTTCCATTCCAGCATCCAGATGGACCCATATGAGGCACTCTATAGGCGTAGATGTAGATCACATGTTGGCTGGTTTGAAGTAGGTAAAACAGCCTCGATTGAGCCAAATTCGGTTCATGAGGCTATGGAGAAAGTTCATCTCATTAGAGATAGACTAAAGACAGCTCAGAGTCATCAGAAGTCCTATGCAGATGTTAGGAGATGAGACTTAGAGTTCGAAATTAATGATTGGGTTTTCCTGAAAGTGTCACCTATGAAGGGAGTGATGAGATTTGGCAAGAAAGGGAAGCTCAGTCCCAGGTTTGTAGGTCCTTACAGAATCTTGAAAAGGGTTGGTAATGTGGCTTATTATTTAGATTTGCCAGCAGAACTAGCAGCGGTTCATCCAGTCTTTCACATTTCCTTTTTGAAGAAGCGTGTGGATGATCCGGCATCGATAGTACCTTTAGAGAGTGTGGCTATGAAGGATATCCTCACCTATGAGGAGGTTCCAGTCGAGATTCTTGACCATCAGGTTCGTACATTGGGAAACAATGAAGTCGCTTCGATGAAAGTTTTGTGGAGGAATCAGTCTGTAGAGGGAGCTACTTGGGAAGGAGAAGCAGCCATGATATCCAAGTACCCTCACCTCTTTCCCTCCGATTCAGTTTCAGCTTGAGGTAATAGTTCCTCTCCAGTCTCTCAGTTTACTCTTGTGTAATTCAGTCTTAGTACCTTGTTCCCTCAGTTATGCTTACATTTCAGCATGTTTGCATGTTCATGGAACTCAGTTCAGTTAGATATCAGTTTCTAGTACTCAGTTGGAGGGGATTTCAGCTCTTTCCTTCCATCCTCAGCTTGTTTAGTCTTAATTCGAGGAAGAATGATTCCAAGGAGGAGATATTATAATACCCCAGAACTTGCACGCCCAGACTAAGCTCGGAAAACCAGTAAAAAATAAAAATTTCAAAAAAATTCAAGTTTCCAGGAACTACGGTTCAAGACCACGGACAGTAGTTTGGAACCACGGTCCTTCGTCTCAACTGTAGTCCCAAATCCAGTAGACCCCTAGTTCAAGTCTCAGGAACCACGAGTCAGACCACGAACCGTAGTTTAGAACCACGATCAATCTTGTCACTCCTGGTTTCCCTTAATCAGAGGACCATCAGTTCAGGGATTAGGGACCACGAGTCAGACCACGGGCCATAGTCCAGGACCACGGATCGTCCTGTTAACTCGTGGAACCAGAACCTCAGAGACCCTTAGCCCTTGTCCGAGGAATCACGGGTCATATGACGAACCATTTTCCTGGAGTACGGTTTGTCCTGTGGATTCAGAATTCCAGAGACCAGAAAATCCCTAAAAATCTTAGGTAGGACCACGACTCAGTTGATAGTCCGTCATCTAGGAGTACGGCCCATCATTTCGAGTCGTGATCTCTGAGTTGCAGTTTTGGCAGCTTTTCTTTTAAATTTCCCACGGGTATTCTGGACTTTTTCTACCTCTTTTAAAGCCTAAGCTATGATGTTTTGACTACTCTAAGCCTAGTTAATTTGTCACAAACTACCTAAAACATATATTTTCCTAAATTCTCCAACCTTAGAAAGAAAATAAGAGAAAGAGGCATCAGTTTTCTCCCAAGAACAAGCAAAGGTCTTCATCAAGTTCAGCCCCAAAAATCCAAAAGTTTCTCCGTAGATTTCTTCACAAGGTATGTGGGATTTCACTAGTGGGTTCCTTTCACCCATTAGGTCCCTAGATTCCAGTCAGTCTTCAGTTTTCTCCATGAATTTATTCAGACCTAGGGTTCCAAAATCTTAGGGATTAATTGAAATTCAGTTCCTACAACCTTTATGGTATTGACTACATGTTTCTTGGAGAATTAGTATAGTTCTATGTATAATGTTCAGAAACCCTAGTTTGTATACTTACAGTACTTCATGAATTAAGCTTAGTAGGCAGATTAGTTATATGCTCATGCATCAGAATTCGTATGCCATATCCCTCAGTATATTTATGTTGCATTCTCAGTTGATTTCCTATATTTTGAGCTATCCATCATTTTAGTACATTATTGTTTATATTCATTTGGGAGTAGACTTAGTACCGAGAGGACGAGGGATGAAGGTTTAGCTGTCAGTTTAGGCTAAGACCTTTAGTAGCAGTCCCCAAGTCCAAGAACTATGGCGCCACCATAGGTTTAGAGGAGTCAGCTGTCAGACTAGGTTGTACCTCCTTGTCCATTGTGGACATCAGTAGTGGATCCACGTCAGACTTGTTCGTACCCTTGGCAAGGTATGAACACCTTTCCATCCAAGGTTATAGGTTGGCCCCATAGTTAGTTCAGTTTGGGGTATGTCAGTAAATAGAATCTCCCACAGTCAGATTCATGTGCATTAACCATGTATCCAGTATATATTTATATATTTCAGTAATCAGCTCAGCATGTTATATCTTCATGATTTGTACTTGGTTATCGCATCCAGTTTAGCTTTCAGTTATGTTCCAGTATATCTTTTTCTATGCTCAGTTATTATGTTGTTCAACTTAGCCTATATCTCACATGCTCAGTATTCAAACTACTGATGCATACTTTTGTGCTACATCGATTTATGATGTAGGTTCAGGCGCTCAGCATCCAGACCGTGCTTAGTTCGACTTCCAGTCTGTACTCAGCAGTTCTGTAGTGAGTCCTCAGTAGTTCGAGGATGATAAACATGCTTATATCTTCAGTATTTACTTTCAGTCTCATATTTGTTAGAGGTAGCTGGGGTCATGTCCCAGCAACTCCTATTCAGTTAATAGGCTTTCAGACATAGACTAGTTTCAATAGTTGTTAGTATTGTTTTCCAGTCAGCACTAAACAATTTATATATTCTGACTTTTTGGTTCTTCCTTGCTTTCAGATAATGATGGTTTTAGCTTCCGCATAATGCATGCTTTACTCTGATTTTGTATATATATATGCCATGACATGGGTTAGTTTGAGGTCACTTGTGACACTAAGCATCGTGTCGCGTCTCGGGGGTAGCTTCGGGGCATGACAAGAGGCATTTGAGGTCTTAACTTTAATGTTTTGAAGGGTGTTTAATTGCTATCGATCTTAGTGGATGCCTTTTCAACCATTTCATCTTCATTGTTAGAATTACCTCAGGAGGATATAGTGTTTCAGTGGTTCAGTGGTTATGAAGCGAGCTTATAAAAGCTCAAAGACCTTGATGACTTTAGCTTCTATTTTCCCCTCACCTATGGAAGGTGAAGACTTTTTGGTCTGTTATGTTGTTTCTTGAGTTGACTCTGGATTTGTGATGATGCAGAAAGATAGGATTATAGCTTATGTTGAGCTAATAGAAGGTTGAAGGAAAGAATTACTCTACTCATGACTTGGAATTGACAGCGGTAGTTGTTGACACCCAATTTTGGCCTGATATTTTTTAAATTAATATTTTAAGCTTTTTATTCATTAGATTTCACAAAATACAATTTCTACATATATTTTCAATGTTAACATAATTTATTGATAATTATTCTAATTTTTGAAAATATTAGAATTTTTATCAATTTTTTATTATCTTAATTATACTTAATTTTTATTGCAATCATTTTCACATAAACAAATATTATTTTGATTTTACTAAATCATCTGTTGCCTTTAATTTAAATCACATTTTTCACATGTCATTAGTTATATTTTTTATTTTTAGCACAATCAGTTAATTCATGAAAGCCGGAGGAGATATTTTTACACAAATAAATTAAATAGCCCATGGTTTTGGACAACATGGTATTAGATAAATCATGGTTTTTAAGCATACGATTTTAATAGACGATGATATTAAGCAAATGGTTTTGCCACATAGATAGTTTAGTTTTTTCTATAAAGCTTTCTCATGCACACTACACATTCTTATTGGTGGAAATTTGGAAATTGAGCAAAAAATATCGAAAAAATAATCCTCTCTCTTTGCTCAAACAATCGAGCAAACCCTTTTTCAATGAAATCTACCGGAGTTCCACCACCAGATCCCTCTCATCTTCACTGCTTCACCACCACACCAGAGCTTTGAGCTTTAATAAACAATACCACCACCAAATAGCCACTTACCCTTTCTCCCTCACTTTCTTCTCCACCCTGATCTCCGCCTCTGTTCCAAACCCAACAAACCCCTCTTCATCTTCCCCACTATCTCTTCTCTTTCCAATGACAGAATCCAGCAAAGCTCAAAACAGCTCCACACACCACCATAAAATACCACCATCTCCGATGGAGCTCCATAAAACCCCAACCACTAACCAACAGACCACTCCTCTTTCATCCTCCTCATCACCATCACAAATTTGAGCCTACCTCTGTCAAAATCTCTAGCAGACCAGACCAAATAAAACCCACAACCAGCAGGTCCTTTTCTGGAAAAACCAGCCACCAAATGCAACCCACCAACCAATAACTCTGACACGAACCAGAGAACACCGAAAACCAGAACCCACTATGAAACTATGAACAATCATCCCGCAAACCACCATAACAACTTCGACCATGAGCCCCTTTATTTCCCCCGCTCATGACACCGGAAATGAACCACCAACCCACCATGAAACTGGTCAAACCACACGTCATTCCCCAAATCTAGGGAGGAGCGACCAACACATGATGCCTCACTTGACCGAGCAAACCAATAGAAACCAAACCACACAACATTTGTAGGCCATTAAGGCCAAGCCAAATAAAATGAAACACAATAAAAACAAACTCGAATATGACAAAAGTATAATACAAGGCCGATGAAGTCGCAACGGACTACCAGACCCACAATAGTTTTCTACAAGCCTCTAAGATGAAAAGATACTAACCATGATTTGGAATAGGGCCGTGACATACCCATTACCGATATACAACTAAAGAAGACTCTAAACTGAACACCACTAGAAAAAATAGGGATGTACCAACCATCAGCTAAACTCAACCACTGGCAATCAGGACAATTGTCCACTTAAAAATTTGCATGCATGAATGCAGCACCCCCTAGGCAATAGGGACGTTAGTATGAAAGAATGTATTGAACATGTAAGGTGACAGAATAACAAAAATATCACAACTTGAAATCGAAACAACAACATGAAGAAAGTTTAAATAGAAATGATACTAACATCCCAACCACAACCTGCATAGATAAAATATCAGCCTAACACTACCTTACCTGCCCCACTCTAGGCCCCACAACAACTACCACCTCGACCACACATCACCTCAGAACTAAAGATACATCTAACTAGAGAAATCATAATGTAGGAATTACACTATGCAATACAAGATGAACAACACAAGTCAATCAACCCTGCCAGACAGAATCACAGCCTAAAAGAAGCACAATACATAGGCTCAAACTGTGGAATGAACTTAAGCCTTATGGGAGAGGAATACACTAGTAGACCATGAAGAAAATATTCACTTATTACAGGTCCTTATAATTCCATGGGCTCGACCATGTGGAAAGGTCTTATGCCTAATGGGTCCTCGCAAAGCCACGGGCACGACCATGCAGAAAGGTCTTACGCCTTATAGGTCCTCGCAAGCCTTCTAGGAAATCATAATCATGAAATACAATAAAATATAATATAATATGCAACATACAATATAATACAATATAATATAATATAATACAAGCTTAACAAAACAACCCACAACAATCACCACAAAGCCACCACCTAAGCTCTATGACCTATGACACACCGACTACCAACCATGTATATTCATAGCTGACCCCGAGCTACATAACTAACCATCACCCTCAACACAACTATAATACCATGATTAATCCAAAAATAACCATAATCTGATAATCACAATTTATATACACCACCTCTTACTTCTGACATAACACGAAATTAACATCATTGAGCATGAGTTTATTACAAGAATAATACCAATAATAATTTAGAAACATGTAACAAAATACTCTTTTATAGAACACTAGATATGAAGTTTTCAAGTTTTATAAAATCATACCAAAAAAGAGAGAAATAGCCTTTACATACCTAAAATTTGAGCTAGAGTAATTTGATGTAGATAATCAATATTCTTTCAGTGATCGAATAAATTCCCAAAAAACTTTTACCCCAAAAATTCTTCACATAACCAAATATGCAACATAACCAATATAATGGCTATATATATATATATGTAAATGATTGAAATAGTTGATGATGCCATATGTCTATTTGTAGCAAAAGTTTAAGAATGAAATTAGCTTGTGCTTTTTAAAAATGAAATCTTCCAAAACACATTAAATTTATACACTACATATAATGATTAGTGACTATCTAGGTGGCAGCACTGCACACCTTTAATCAAGGTGTTGTCCACCCACTTATCCTCTATGTGAAGTGGAGGTGACCATTCTGAAAATATTTTATCTCCATTATACATATACTTGGGTATTGCGTAGGTTTGTAGTAAAATATATACAAATTTTTGAATATATCATATTTAATAAGAAATTATTTTGAATAAACCTTATCCTGTATAATAATTGTAATGAATCTTTAGGTTATTTATTGTTTTTTGTGCTTTTTCTATATTTTGAGGTTTTCCACAGTGGCTACAAGTTATTTATGACTTGTCAGGACTGACGGTTTGATTCTCATGCAGTTAATTTGTGTTTTAAGCCCATTTCCATATTTTGACACTCTTAAAGCTGGTAGAGTTGATTTTGGTCAATATCAAAGAAGATGATCTTCAATATAAATTCCATCATTGCTGTTAGCTTTGAAACATTGAATTTAGGCTAGAGGGACCTTTGGTTTGGGTCTCGAGGCTTCCAAATTCATTTTGAGCTATTGGGTTCCTTTTTGATATAAGTTGATTTTTAGGCGTGGGGCTCACTTTTCATTAAAACAATATCCGTTTGACAGTTTATTGATTTTGTTGGTCTTAAATGCCACTATTAGTAGGATAACATAGTTCGTTTGCATCCATGGGACCTCGGATGAATCCCAAGGGTCCATCCAGTGACTTTTTAAGTTGCAAAGTTGCTAGTTTTGCTGGTCGCTGCTAAAACAGTCCTTAACCCTTCACCTATATGAGAGGTGGGCTGCATGAGCATAGAAGAGGTGCCAAACATCACCTCCCCTTCCCTACTCCTACGCATGGACTTGGTCACCTAAGCGTGCCCACGTGCGCGGTGGCCAACCCATGTGCATGCAAGAGAGGCATCGGGCTTTGCCTTCACTTGCCCTTCACATGTGCAAACACCACGCCACCTACATGAGACCACATGTGTGGTGGCCTGCCCGCATGCGCATAGGCATGTGCCTGCAGCTATATAAGTGTTTTACTTCATTTTCTTCTCCAATAATCCAAAATTCCACCATTGCCAAGAGCTTGTAAGCTTGTTCAAAGCTTCCCTTTTCATCCCTCTTTGTTCTAGTAAGTTCCTCGTAATTCTCCACTCTTTTTCCATTGCTTAATTCACGTTATCTTCTGCTTAAAATTTGATTATTCCTTGTTTTAAAAACTCTTGATCAAGTGGAATTTAGGGGCTGTTTTGGGCCCCAAAATGAGTCTCGTTTGTGCTTCAATTTTGGGCTTGGGTCTATAAACCCACTGTGAATGTCATTATAAAATTTGTTTTCTATTTTATTGTGCGGGCCCCAAGGGTCATGTTCTTACACGATGTCTAGCCCAAACTTCTATATAGTAATATAGGTGTTGTTTTTCATGCCTTGATATATAGATTGTATTATGATAGTGTGACATTATTCTTAGGCTTGTCAGGAAGGGAAGGCACACAATTGATGATTCGTGCTTGTAGTTCGCCCCGAAGTAGGTTACAGTGTATCTTCCTTAGATTCGGCTTAGTTAGATTATATATTTTATAAGTTACTTGAATGTTAGGTTAACTTTTAGGTTAGAATTAGGCTTAAAATCTTTTTTTTTTTATAATTGGCCATTTCAGGATCGTAGACAAGAATTATGCTGCTTACCCTTAGTTTAGAAGCTCATAGCGTTGCTGTGATTTGACTAGAATCCTTAGAGTACTTTAAGGAGATTTTAGAGGTAGAGTAGGTGCTTTTACTTATTTTCGTATTTATTTTTGTTTCTTCCGCTTATATTTTGCATTAGTGTGTAACTGTGGGCCTGAGGCCATAGCACGAATTAAGTGAAGTTCCAGGTCAGTTCTCTTGTTTGGAGGGTGTTTTGATCGTGTTTCCTTTTTACCTATGTTATATTCTTTGAATTTTTAAATCAACATGCCCATACTACATTCACATGGATAGTGGTACAGAAATGAAGGAAAATACAAGATTTTGATTTAAACTTGAGATTTTCTACTTTTACTATGATTTTTTTTATTTTCAAAGAAATTATCTCATATTTCATCACTAGTTCTGGAAAAGAAAGAAAAGTACCACTTTTTATGCCGGTCTGAGGGATTTATTTGACCTTTTCTATGTTTACTTTCTGTTGATGAGTCTGATGTTTGATTCGGGGTGGCCCGATGAGCACATATCTAGGTTTTACTTTTATGCATATGTTGATTAGTCCGAGGTTAAATTCCGGGTGCTCGAGGCATGAAATATTAGGTTTTTATATTTTTGCATTGGCTACATCCTACATCATATCATCTCATGATGCATTACACTTGCTTGTGTGTACTTGGACTGTCTGTTGCCTTTGATTATTATTATTATCTTCACCGTTAGTTTAGATTGTTCTATTTTCTGTTGCAAACTAGATTTAAGTGGATCCCTGTAGCTAGCTTACTTTCTTGTAATATATAATGTATTATCTTTCTGAGCTCGGTCGACCTATGATTCCTACTGAGTACCCTGTGTTTTGGTACTCATACTATACTTTTGTATCTTTTTCTAATGCAGCACCTAGTATGAGCCACCCTTGTTGACCCTCCAGTCATTCGTGGCCAACTGCTTCTCGAATCACGGTGAGCTCCCAATATTTAGAGATCTTTTACTACTTTCCATCTACTCTTCTGTCTATATTTTGTATTTTGGATAGACAATATATGTTGTATAGCTATTCCGTACTTTAGATGCTCTTGTACCGGTGACACAAGGTCTAGGGTTGGTCCTTGTGTATGTTTGACTTCTCGGTCACTTTAGGGCCATGTTTGTATATATTTTTATGTTTGTTTATACCTATGCAATTGGCCCCCTTCTTTTATGCTTCCCTTCCATTTTTTGTTATGTTAAATATTTTATTGTACTTTCACATTCTTGGGTTGGCTTTCCTATCAGGGGGTTATGTAGGCGCTATCGCGGCCCAATTTTGGGTTGTGACAAAGTGATATCAGAGCTTTGTGTTCACCAGTCTTACCAGTATAAGAGTAAAGTATCTAGTAGAGTCTCGTAGGTTAGTACAATGACGTCTGTATCTTATCAGCGGGAGGCTATAGGACATTCATAAGAAAGATTCTATCTTGTTTGAACCCTTATCATGCATTCTTGCCTCTCTCAACTTGTAAGTATTTTTTTTTCACTATTTCTCAAATGGTTCGGATGAGATCAGCAGCAGGTAAGGATGAGACCCCTGCACCTGTAGTTAGAGACCCAGCTAGTGGATGAGGTAAAGGTCAACCCAGAGGTTGAGGTAGGGGATAGGTTGCGGTGCCAGCTCGGGCCTAGACCAGCTTACCATTATTTAGGCCAGACGTTAAGGTTGAGGAGCTCCAGCATAAGCCATAGGGCATGGGGCTAGCCCAGCCTCCGCCAGGTTTTGTGGCTAAACTAATTCTATAGGATACATTGGTTTACTTGCTTGGTTTTCTAGAGGATATGTCATAGCGAGCAACTTCACCAATATTCCGATTGGTTCTCAGATCAGGAACGAGGCTCAAACTTAACCCAGGTAGTGGCACAGGGTTCAAGAGCGCAACCTACAACTGCGGCTGCCTGATTAGAGGTATTGTCAGTTCCTACCATTATTCTTCCTATTCCAGCTAGGCCTATTAGGACTTTTGAGGAGCAAAAAATGCTTGGTAGGCTTTTGAGGTTGGGTCCCCCAAGATTGTTTGATGCTCAAGAGAGGATGTGCATGGGTTTCTGACTAGTTGCTAGGAGAGGTTACATAACCTTGGGTTGGTTGAGTTGCACGGGGAATATTACACCATATTTTAGCTAGATGGTCTAACAAAATAGTGGTGCAGGTCTTATATAGATTGTAGACCAGCCGAGCTACCTTTGCTTACTTGGGCACAGTTCTCTGCAGCTTTCTTGGAGAAGTATGTACCATGAAGTTTGAGAGAGCGGTTGATGGATGATTTCACTAGGTTGGAGCATGGATCCATGTCTATCTCAAAGTACAAGGTCCTTTTCCATGAGTTGGCTAAGCATGCCACCGTGATTCTGCCCACCGAGCATAAGAGGGTTCGTTGCTTTGTCAGAAACTCCATTTTGCTACAAAGGGTATGGTAGCATTAGGCTAGTCCTTCCTGGAGGTGGTGGATCATGATCATACTATTAAGAGCATACTTCATGAGGCCTAAGGGGCACCGATAAGAGGCCCCACCATCAGGGTAGTTAAAGCGGTCCACTATCCCGAGGTAGAGGCTTCCTTGGTAGAGGTCAGCACTAGCAACATTTCTAGCCAAGCTGGCCTATTCAGGTGGCATTATAGATTACCAAGGGTCAGGGTAGCCAGAGTATAGTTCAGGCTTCACGAGGTGCTTATTCTGGGTCCATAGGCCATGGTAGTCATTTTAATTCAGCTGGGTCAATGCAGCAGGGTATAGTTGGCTGGGGTTGTTATGAGTGTGGAAAGTTGAGCCACTTTGCTAGGAGTGTCCTTCAACGCAGCATCGTAGGAAACATGATCAGCTGGTACAGGCCCCAAAGGCTCTAATACCACTAGCCAGAGGTGGTGCACAGGGTAGTAGGGGTGGTCCCCAGGGTACTAAAGGTGGTCCTTAGTCTGGTAGATCAGGTGGTTGTGGCGGTCGAAGCCACATATATGCATTTTCAGGTCTAGAGGCTGAGGCTTCAGATGCTGTTATTGAAGGTGCTATCTCCATTTGCCATCAGTCAGCTTCTGCATTGTTTAATCTAGGGTCTATATTTTTGTATATGTCTGCTTATTATGCTACCCTTCTGGAGTCTGCTTGTGAGTTAGTTCCTGTGCCTTTACATGTAGCTACCCTAGTAGGAGATTCTTTAGTAGTGGATCATATTTATCGGGCTTGTGTGGTGACTATTCTAGGGTATGACACATGGGTAGACCTGGTTGTGCTTGATATGGTTGAATTCAATGTGATTTTAGGCATGGATTGGCTATCTTCTTAGTATGTGGTCTTGTAATGCTTCACCAAGACCGTTACTCTATGGATGCCTAGTATCCCGTGCTATAGTATAGAAAGGTGTCGATAGCCACATGCTTAGGGGAGTCATATCTTTCCTAAGGGCCCAATAGTTGGTTGGGAAGGGGTGCTTAGCTTATCTTGCTTATGTACATGATACTAGTGCCACAACATCTTCACTTGAGTCAGTTCCTGTGGTTTGCTAGTATTCAGATGTGTTCCCCTTTAATCTACCAGGTGTTCCTCCTAATCATGATATTGACTTTGGTGTTGATGTCAAGTCGGGCACTCAGACCATTTTTTTTCTGCCATATCGGATTGCACTAACCAAGTTGAGAGAGCTTAAGGATCAGCTCTAGGATTTGCTGAATAGAGGGTTCATCACAGCTAGTGTGTCTCCATGGGGTGCTCCTATTCTATTTATGAAGAAGAAAGATGGGTCCATGCGTATGTGTATTGATTATAGGTAGCTGAATAAGGTGACCGTTAAGAACAGTTATCCAGTGCTGCATATTAATGATCTGTTTGACCAGCTACAGGGTGCAACTATGTTTTCTATGATAGACTTGAGATACAGTTATCATCAGTTGAGGATTAGTGCTGCGGACATCCCAAAGACTGCATTTAGGACTAGGTACGACCATTATGAGTTCCTAGTCATGTCTTTTGGGTTGACCAATGCCCCAACAGCATTTATGGAGTTGATTAACCTAGTGTTCAGAGCCTACTTGAATTCCTTTGTTACTATGAACTTAGGCTTTTGCCTACATCAAACATTTCACATTTCCAATCACCCCCCCAAACTTAAGTGTTTAGCCTACATCTTTATTTGTCGGGTGCCAAAAGTAGAGGATTCTAAATGGTAAAGGTGTGTAACAGGGGTTCCAAGAAAAGGTCAAAGGCTCAAAAGGGGTTGACTAGGATGAATGTTAATGGAAGGAGATTTTTGGTAAAGTGACTATCCAAAGAGGGCCTAAGATCATCTTCCAATCCAAGCAACATCTAGGATTTTTACTTGAATCATATTCCGAGCATGTTCTAGATGACATGCATATAAAAGAACATACTAAACCTTACCATATGAGGCATCACAAATATTAGGAATTAACAGCTATTCTTGAGCCCAATTGAAATGAATGACTTTGGCAAGATATTTCGAGTTTCATGCAACTCAATTGTGAGAAAAAAGTCAAATGAAGAATTTAAAGATCATGACAAGAGAATGCTTGAATTCATTTTCTACTATTTTCTCAATTTACAAAAATTATTTGCCAAGAAAAAAATAATTTAGTGGTCTTTTTTGAGACAAGGGCGACACGGACTCAAAACAAATACTAAAACTGGCATTTCTCTAAAGAAAATTACCTCTCATTCTATCATTGAGACATGCCACCTGGTTCAACACAAAAATAAAGAAAATAAAATTTTTCTCCTTGGAAAAGAACCATGACATAAAGAAAACCCTCTGAGTTTATTAAAACTACTATCTACAAATATGATATTTCAAACTATACGCTCATGGACCATTTGAAGAACGAGGCCTGAAAAAGGCACTAAGAGCAAATTTGCAAGGCACGGGTGGAGGACAGTTGATATGTAAAATTGACCTGGCATAATGGCATACACTCATACCAAAGATCAAGCCCGATGAGCATGCAATATATATAGGCATTGAAAATAAGACCAGTAAGGGCAAAACAAAATCATCCAACAAATTCCCAACAAGTGCCTAATAGTATCTAAAATTTACAAAACCAAGCCCGACAAAGGAACCAAATGTATCAAAATAAAAACCAAGCCTGAAAAGGGCACCAATAAACACCTACCCCTAATTAATAATATGCATTGTCCCCAATGCACATAAAAAGAATGTAACGTAAGAGGGTAAAGGGAAAAGTGCAAGGACTCCCTGACTAGTATTAAGACTAGGAGTGACTATCTGTGCCTAGCTTCTTAGGAATTCTCCTAACCATCTTGGACCATCATCAAATAAGAGGTTCCAGCCTATAAATTGGGCAGGGTCAGGAATTGAGGCACCTTTAGCCAGCTGGAGAGGGCTAAATTCTGAAGCAATCACCTATTTATCTGGGTAATCACAGTGAGGATCTTAGGATCTCGAACTAGCACCATCTCTGTGAGCATTACCAGCTTATCTACCTCTTGTATTTCATATGTATCGTAACTACCTATCATACTCTTGCCTTCCCACTAGACATCCGAAGGGCTTATCTTTTTCTGAGGTGACGCTAGAGCAGTATCCAAGAAACTAAAGTCTAGACCCAAACGTGTAGCATTAATGGTAATTTTGTCCACCTCTCAGTCATATCAACCGAGAACAAAATTTGCCTATACTCTCAAGGGCCATCTTCATAGTTGCCTTGATGGTGTTCTAAATCATAGTGGGTATGTCTTTTGCTAGCTTGCATAACTGAGCATTATTATGGTGAGTTATTTAGAAAGCATGAGGAGACCACACGTTGAAGAAGACTATAAAGAGGGAGAGGGCCTAGGAGGTAATGAGGTAGCCTGTGCATTTCCCTACACTGTAGAAGAAGGAACATCAGTCTCGAATTATGTGAGAGCGGCATCAAGAGAACTGGCAGTAACTAATGTACCCAAACCTAGTGCAAACCTCTTTCTTTTAATTTTTGGAGCATCTTCATCCCTCTTCGTGGCTAGATCAATGACTCTCTTGGCATGAACTATTTTATCCAAAGGCCAAAGGCAAGGGCATTTAGCAAAAAGGCAAAGCAAACTAATAAGGACATGAAAAGGCATGGATTTAGCCTGGTGTCTAGCTTTCCTTTTGAATTGTTCAGCTATTATTTTGCCAATATTGATGTGAATATTTTTCATGATGCAGGCAATAAGAATAACTTACTCGATGGAGACGTGGTTGGTATTCTTTGATGTGATGATTCTAGAGTTGTAATGACCTTTCAGGTTATTTTCCTATTTTCCCTACCTTTTTCCATATTTCAAGCTTTCTCATAGTGGCTACAGGTCATTTATGACTTGCCAAGACTGATGGTTTGGTGCCCGGTCCATTCATTGGGTTGTTAAGACCATTTCCTTGTTTTAGAACTTGAACTTAGAAAAATCTTTGACTTTGGTCAACTTCTTTAGTAAACGCACTCAGAATCAAATTCCGATAGTTCTATTGACTCTAAAAAGGGGATTTTGATCTAGTGGGACCCTCAATTTGGGTATGAGTGCCTTCAGTTTGGCTTTGTGTTATTTTCTGTGTTTTCAAGCTAGTTTGGCTTGTGGGGTTGACTTTGGTCAATATTTGGAGAAGACGACCTCGGATGGATATTTCGCCAGTGCTGTTAGCTCTGGTATGTCGACTTTGGGCTAGTGGGACCTTTTGTTTAGGTATCGAGGATTCCAAACTCAGTTTAGGCCATTGGGTTTCATTTTGAAAAAGATAGATAAAAGTTGGTTTTGGGGGTAGGGCCTACTTTTCGTTAAATTGACCCCTATTAGGATTTTCATCAATTTCGTTGAGTCTGGAACACCATTTTTAGTTGAATAGCTTAGCTCTATTGTTTGCGGGACCCCAGATGCATTTCCGAGGGTCCATCCATTTCAAAGTTGGCGAAAACTTGGTTGTTGCAACAACTGTTGTTGGTATGGCGCCACGATGGGCACCTGGCCGCACCTGCACTGGTGCTCCCGTGCTAGCCTGTATGTGCCTGCGTGCCTGCGTGCCTAGCTAGGCTAGCAGGGCAGCGCACCTGGAGCACCAGGGTTGTTGTGGCATGGCCTCCCCTGCGCTTGCATGAGCCCACCTGCACTAGTCGCTGGCAGTTATAAGCTGCCTTCTCCTTTGAAATTTAAATTCAACTCCAACTCTTTTTTACTCTATTCCTCCATTTAAATAGCTCCAAACCTCTATTTTTTCTCCTGGTTCATCCCATAACTTAGTGGTGCTCACATTTCCAGTCCGTGGTTCGTTGAATTGGTAAGTTTCTGCCCTAAAATCTCTCATTCTCCATTGTTGTCTCCTTTGATCAAGTGGACTTTGAGGCTATTTTGGGCCTCGAAATGAGTCCCATTTTCACTCAACTTTTGGGTATGGGTTCTTTAACTTGTCGCAAACATAATAGTGAATTTTTTTTTCATCGTGCGGGCCTCGAGGGTCATTTTCTGACCTGATTTGTGGCCTGATTTTCTGTATAACAATATAGATGTCATTCCTCTTGCCTTGACACCTGGGTTATGTTTTTGATAGCCTGGCCTCTTTCTGAGGCTATTTGGAAGGGGAAGGCACATGAGTGATGGTTCATGTTTGCTGTTCGCCCTTGAGGTAGGTTACAATTTGCTTTCTAGACTGAGTTTGGTTAGATTATATATATTATATATTGATGGAACATTAGGTTGGACCTTAGGTTAGAATTAGGCTTAAATCATGTTACTTGTATTATTTTGGCCATTTCAGATCATAGATTGGAATTATTCATGCTATCCTTAGTCTAGGAGCCCGCAGTGTTTTTTTGCCTAGCATAGAAACTTTAGTATGCTTTTAGGAGATTTTAGAGGTAGAGTAGATGCATGTAGTTGTGTTTCTTGTTTTTTTTGGTTATTCTGCCTTATTATTGATTGTGTGTAACTGTGGGCCCGAGGCCATAAGTTTGATTTGGACAAAATTTTAGGTTAGTTCTCTTGATTTGGAGGGTATTTTGCCCTATTTTGCCTTGTTGTGTGCTATTTTTCCTGATTATGGATATTTCATGCTCATACTACATTATATATCATCGATACAGAAAAGAAGGGTGTTTCAAGGGTTTTTGGTTCAAACTTTATGTTCACTCCGACTACTATGATTTTTTCATTTTAAATGAGTTATCGTGAGTCTTAATACAAATTTTGGAAGGAAGAACGGGAAAAAACTATTGGGTACCCATTGCCTTGGTACTCATACTACACTCTACATCTTCTTTTTGATGCAACACCTAGTACGAGCCACCCTCATTGATCCCTCCTTCATTCGAGGCCTGTTGCAGTTTGGATCGCGGTGAGCTCCCGGTGCCTTGGAGACTTTACATGCTTTCCATCTTGTATTTCTGTCTATATTTTGTATTTTAGATAAACATAGTCTGTTGTGTAGCTACTCCATACTTTAGTCGCTCTGGTGACGGTGACTCCAGGTCCGGGTTGGTTCTCATATATGTTTTGTCTTCTTGGTCACTTTAGGGCCATCTTTTGTATATTTAGTACAGTTGGTATGTATATATGGTATTGGCCCTATCCCTTTTATTTATGTCTTCCATTTTTCCTACTTTAACTACTTTATTTGTCTTTTGCATTATTGGGTTTGGCTTACCTACTGGGGGGTTACGTAGGCGCTATAATGGCCAAGTTTTGGGTTGTGATAGAGTGGTATCAGAGCTCTAGGTTCACCAGTCTCGCTAATATAATAGCAAAATGTCTAGTAGAGTCTCGTCAATCTATATGATAATGTCCGTATCCTATCTGCGAGGGGCTACTGGACACCCCCTAGAAAAGATTTTATCTTGTTTGATTCCTTATCGTGCTTCCTTGACTTGATCAACTTCTAAGTGTATTTGTTTCAATCTTTCTTAGATGGTTTGGATGAGATTTGCAGTGGGTAAGGACAAGGCTCCTACACCTGCAGTTAGAGCCCCAGCTAAGGGACAGGGTAGATTTTGACCCAAAAGTCGAGGTAGGGCACGAGCTGCGGCACCAGCTCAGGCCCGGGCTAGACTATTGTCACTAGAGCCTAAGGATAGGGTAGTATTGCAGGACACTTTGGCTTGATTACTTAGGTTTTTTGAGGGTATGAATCCACCAACAGCTTCACCAGGTACTCCAATTGGTTCCCAAGTTAGAGATGAGGCTCAGACTTTAGCTCAGGCGGCAGCATAGGGTTTAGGAGCGCAACCCACAACTGTGGCTCCCAGATTAGAGGTATTTCTAGTCCCTACCGTGGTTCGACCTATCCCAGTTGGGCCAGTTATGTCTTCTAAGGAGCAGAAGATGCTTGGTAGGTTTCTAAGATTGGGTCCTCTAAGGTTTTCAGGTTCTTCTAGGGAGGATGCACATGAGTTTCTAACTAGCTTCCAGGAGAGATTGCATATTTTAGGGTTATTTGAGTCTCATGGAGCAGATTACACCGTATTTCAGCTGGATGATGCAGCAAAATAGTGGTGAAGGTCATATGTAGCTTGCAGACCAGTTGGGTCACCTCCGCCTACTTGAGCACAATTCTTTGTAGTTTTTCTACAAAAGAATGTACTGCGTAGCATGAGGGAGCATTTGATGGATCAGTTTGCTAGTTTTGAGTAGGGCTTTATGTCTGTTTTTGAGTATGAGGTTCACTTCCATCAGTTGTCCAGGCACGCCAGTATGATTATTTCCACCGAGCACAAGAAGGTGTGTTACTTTGTTCGAGGACTGACACTTACACCTCTGCTTGGCTATAGTGGGTATAGTAGCGTCAAGAAAGTCTTTTCTGGAGGTAGTGGACCATGCCTGCACTATTAAGGGTGTACTTTGTGAGGCCCAAGGGGGAAGCAATAAGAGGCCCTACCATCAGGGCAGTTTTAGTGGTTCACAAGCCAGAGGTAGAGGCTACTATGGTAGAAGTCAGCACCAGAAGCATTTCAAGCTGAGACGGCCTATTCAAGTGGCATTATAGATTGATGAGGGTTGGAGTATCCAGAGTATTATTCCTGCTCTATGAGGTGCTCATTCAGGGTCCATAGGTCATGGTGGTCATTCTGATTTAGCCGAGTCTTCATAGTGGAGTATGTTTGGTCGGGATTGTTATGAATGTGGCGAGATAGGCCACTTTGCTAGAGAGTGTCTGATGGCACAACACCCTAGGCTATATGATCAGATGGTTCGGGCCCCCAGGGATCCAATACCTCTAGCCAGTAGTGGTTCATAGGGTACAAGATGTGGTCCTCAGTCCAGTAGGTCGGGTAGTCATGGTGGTCGAAGCCACATGTATGCAATTTAGGGCTGGACAGAGGCCGAGGCTTCAGATGCTATCATCATAGGTATGATCTCCATTTTTCATCAGTCGCTTCTGCCTTATTTGATGTGGGGTCTACTTTCTCCTATGTATCTGCTTATTATACTACTCGTCTGGAGTCTGTTTGTGAGTTATTGCCTGCAACTTTGCGTGTATCTACCCCAGTAGGAGATTATTTAGTAGTGGATTAGGTGTATTGGGCTTGTGTTGTGACTATCCTGGAGTACGACATATGGGTAGACTTGGTTTTACTTGATATAGTTTATTTCAATGTGATCTTAGGCATGGATTGACTGTCTCCTTATCATGTGGTGTTGGATTGCTTCGCCAAGACTGTTACTCTACAAATTCCTGGTATCCCTCCTATCATATGGAAGGGTGCCGATAGCCATATGCCGAGGGGAGTTATATCTTTCTTGAGTGCCCAACGGTTGGTTGGGAAGGGGTACTTAGCCTATCTTGCCTACGTCCGTGATACTAGTGCCACCACACCTTCTCTTGAGTTAGTTCCTGTGGTTTGCGAGTATTCAGATGTGTTTCCTTCTGACATTCTGGGTTTTCCTCCTGAGCGTGACATTGACTTTGGTATTGATGTTGATCCAGTCACTCAACCCATTTCTACTCTACCATATCGGATGGCAGCAGCTGAGTTGAGGGAGCTTAAGGATCAACTCCAAGATCTGTTGAGTAGGGGGTTTATCAGGCCTAGTGTCTATGTGGGGTGCTCTAGTTCTATTTGTGAAGAAGAAGGATGGGTCCATGTATATGTGTATTGACTAAAGGCAGTTGAATAAGGTGACAGTTAAGAACATGTATTCGATGCCGCATATTGATGATTTGTTTGACCAGCTATATGGTGCAGCGGTGTTCTCTAAGACTGACTTGAGGTCCGGTTATCACCAGTTGAGGATCAGGGCTATGAAAATCCCAAAGACTGCATTTAGGACTCAGTACGACCATTACGAGTTCCTAGTCATGTCTTTTGGGTTGACTAATGCCCCAACAACATTTATGGACTTGATGAACTGTGTGTTCAGTGCCTACTTGGATTCATTTATGATTGTGTTCATCAAAGACATTCTGATTTATTCAAGGAATCGAGAGGTACATGAGCAACATCTTAGAGTCATACTTCAGACCTTGCAAGACCACCAGTTGTATGCCAAATTTACTAAGTGTGAGTTTTGGCTTGAGTCTGTGGCATTCTTGGGGCACGTGGTATCCAAGGATGGGATTATGGTAGATCCGGCGAAGATTGCAGCAGTTTGTGATTGGGCTAGGCCTATTTCTCCTATCGAGATTAGCAGGTTTGTCGGGTTGGCAGGTTATTATAGACGGGTTATGGAGGGGTTTTCTTCGATAACAACTTCATTGACTAGATTGACTCAGAAGAATGTTCCCTTCCAGTGGTCAGATGAGTGTGAGGCGAGCTTTTTGAAGCTCAAGGCTTTGTTGACTTCAGCTTTAATTCTTACTTTTCTGGCCGAGGGTCAGGGTTTCACCGTGTACTGTGATGCTTCAGGTATTGGTTTGGGTTGTATATTGATGCAGCAGGGCCGAGTTATTGCTTATGCTTCTGGACAATTGAAAGTTCACGAGAGGAACTACCCCACACATGACTTGGAGTTAGCAGCGGTAGTCTTCGCATTGAAGATTTGGAGGCATAATCTGTATGTCATGCATTGTGAGATCTTCACTGACCATAGTAGTCTTCAATACATTCTTATTCAGAAGGATCTAAATTTGAGGTAGTATAGGTGGTTGGAGTTACTAAAGGACTATGACATCTCTATTCTTTATTATCTGGGCAAAGCAAACGTAGTAGTGGATGCCTTAAGCCGGAAGGCAGTGAGTATGGGTAGGTTGGCTTTCTTATCTATAGAGGAACGACCTTTAGCTTGGGATATCCAGTCCTTGGCTACTAGGTTTGTTAGACTTGATATTTCTAAGCCGGGTTGTACTCTTGATTGTATTGAGGCTAGATATTCCTTATTGGAGAAGATTCGGGCACAAAAATTTGATAATGTGAGGTTGAGGATCATCCGTGACAAAGTGTTGAGTGGGGAGGCTCGGAAGGTGACCATATATTCAAAGGGTGTTCTGAGGATCGAGGGTTGTATCTGCGTTCTTAGAGTTGGTGACTTAGTTAGATTGATCTTTGAGGAGGATCTTGTTCTAAATATTCCATTCATCCCGGGGAAACTAAGATGTACCGTGACTTGAGACAGCACTACTGGTGGTGTGGGATAAAGAGGGATATTTCAGCTTTCATGTCTAGATGCTTGAACTATCAGTAGGTGAAGTTTGAGCACTAGAGGCAGGTGGTTTGTCTCAGAGGCTACCCATTCCAGAGTGGAAATGGGAGCTGATAGCTATGGACTTTGTAGTTAGGTTTCCATATACCTTGTGGAGATTTGATGCTATTTGGGTCATTGTGGATAGATTGACGAAGTCTTCTCACTTTCTGCCAGTTCAAACTTTCTACAGTTCTGAGAGGTTGGCTCAGATCTATATTCGAGAGATTGTCCATTTGCATGGTGTGCCAGTTTCTATCATTTTTGACCGTGGTATTCAGTTCACTTTGCATTATAGAGGTCTATTCAGAGAGAGTTGGGTACTAGAGTTGAGCTTAGCACCACTTTTATTCGCAGACCAACGGTCAGTCAGAGCGTACTATTCAGGTTTTGGAGGATATATTGCGAGCCTGTGTTATTGATTTTTAGGGTCAATGGGACTAGTGTTTAGCCTTGGCAGAGTTTGCATATAATAATAGTTACTATTCCAGCATTCAGATGGCTCTGTTCGAGGCTTTGTATGGTAGGCGGTGTAGATCTCTGGTGGGTTGGTTTAATGCTTACAAGGTTAGGCCGTGGGGTACTTACTTGCTTTGTGATTCTATGGATAGAGTTCAGGTCATTTAGGAGAGATTTTGCATTGCCCAGAGTAGGCGGAAGAGTCATGCTGACCAGAGAGTTCGAGATCTAGCGTTCATGGTTGATGACAATGTGTTTCTTCGTGTGTCACCTATGAAGGGCATGATAAGGTTCAGGAGGAGGGGTAAGCTCAATCCTAGGTTCATTGGGCCATTCAAGATCCTTCGTTGTATTAGAGTGGTTGCTTATGAGTTGTCCTTGCCTCCTGCTCTTTCCAGTGTTCACCCAGTTTTTCATGTCTTTATGTTGCTTCGATATATTTCGGATTAGTCTCACATGCTACAGTTGGAGTCGGTTCAGCTAGATGAGTCCTTAACCTTTGAGGAGGAGCCTGTTTCTATTCTTGACAGGCAAGTTAGGAAGTTGAGGTCCAAGGAGATTCAGTCAGTTAAGGTTCAGTGACGGCATCGTCCTATTGAGGAGGCTACTTAGGAGATTGAGACCGACATGCAAACCCGCTATCCTCGCTTTTTCGAGTCTTCAGGTACTATTATTTCTCTAACTTTCGAGGATGAAAGTCCTTTAAGTAGTGGATGTTGTAATGACCCTCAAGGTCATTTTCATATTTTTTGTGCATTTTTCCGTGTTTCGAGCTTTCCCACAGTGGCTACAAGTCATTTATGAATTGCCAAAACTGAAGGTTCGGTGCCTGGGCCATTTATTGCGTTGTTATGACCATTTCCCTATTTAGAACATGAACTTAGAAAAATCTTTGACTTCGGTCAACTTTCTTGGTGAATGCGCTCAGAATCAAATTCCAACAGTTCTGTTGGCTCCAGAATGAGGATTTTGGTCTAGTGGGACCTCAGTGTGGGTCTTGCCTTCAGTTTGGGTTTGTATTGTTTTCTGTGTTTTCAAGCCAGTTTGGCTTGTGGGGTTGACTTTGTTCAACATTTAGAGAAGACAACCTCAGATGGAAATTATGTCAGTGCTGTTAGCTCTGGAATGTCAATTTTGGTCTAGTGGGACCTTTGGTTCGGGTCCCAAGGCTTCTGGACTCGTTTTGGGCCATTGGGTTTCGTTTTGAAAAAGATAGCCAAAAGTTGGTTTTAGGCGTAGGGCCCACTTTTCATTAAATCGACCTTCGTTGGGATTTTTGTTAATTTTGTTGAGTCTAGAATGCCTTTTTTAGTTGAATAGCTGAGCTCGTTTTGTTTGCGGGATCTCAGATGCATTCCAGGGTGTCAATCCATTTCAAAGTTGGCTAAAACTTGGCTGTTACTGGTATGGCGCCACGGCAGGCGCCTGACCGCAACTGCGCTGGCGCTCCTGCGCGCCTGGCTAGGATGGTAGGGCAGTGTGCCTGCGGTGCCTTGAGCGCTATGGCATGGCCTCCCCTGCGCCTGCATGGGCGCACCTGCGCTAGTCGCTGGCAGTTATAAGCTGCCTTCTCCTTTGAAATTTCATTTGAACTCCAACTCTTTTCTACTCAGTTTTCCTCCATTAAAATAGCTCTAAACCTCTATTTTTGCTCCTGGTTTATCCTATAACTTATTGGTGCTCACATTTCCAGTTCGTGGTTCGTCCAGGTTTGTTAAATTTATAAGTTTGTGTTCCCAAAATATCTCATTCTCCATTGTTGTCTCCTTTGATCAAGTGGACTTTGGTTGGGGCTGTTTTGAGCCCCAAAACGAGTCCCATTCACACTCAACTTTCGGGTATATGTTCTTTAACCCGTCGCGAATATAATTGTGAATTTTATTTTTTGTTTCATTGCGCGGGCCCCGAGGGTCATTTTTCAACCCGATTTTGGCCCAATTTTACGTATAGCAATATGGGTGTCATTCTTCTCGCCTTGACACCTGGGTTATGTTTTTGATAGCATGGTAGCTTTCAATGGCTATTCATAAGGGGAAGGCACACGAGTGATAGTTCCTGTTTGCGGTTCAACCCTGAGGTAGGTTATAGTTTACTTCCTAGATTGAGTTTAGTTAGATTATATATATTATATGTTGCTGGAATGTTAGGTTGGACCTTATGTTAGAATTAGGCTTAAATCATGTTACTTGTATTATTTTGGCCATTTCAGATCATAAATTAGAATTATTCATGCTATCCTTAGTCTAGGAGCCCGCAGTATTGTTATGCCTAACATAGAATCCTTAGTATGCTTTTAGGAGATTTTAGAGATCGAGTATATGCCTGTAGTTGTGTTCATTGTTTTTTTTGTTATTCCGCCTTATTATCAGTTATGTATGTAACTGTGGGCCCGAGGCCATAGCTTGGATTTAGATAAAATTCCAGGTCAGTTCTCTTGATTTGGAGGGTATTTTTCTCTCTTTAGCCTTGTTGTGCGCTATTTTCCCTAATTATGGATATTTTATGCTCATACTGGATTGCATATCATCGATACAGAAAATAAGAGTGTTTCAATGGTTTTTAGTTCAAACTTGAGGTTCACTCCGGCTACTATGATTTTCATATTTTAAATGTGTTATCATGAGTCTTACTACGGATTTTGGAAGCAAGAAGGGGAAAACACTATTTTATGCATATATTTATAGTCTGATTCAGTAATCCAGACCCCCGATGCTTTATTCCAGGTTTTTACTTCCCATTTACTTATATATATATATGCATAGTCCGATATGATATTTCGGGCACCCGATGCAGTATTCCAGGTTTATACTATTATGCATTCATACATTAGATCATCTCCCATTGCATTGTATTGACTTTGGTGCATTTGGGTTGTCGGTTGATTTGGGAGTGATCTTTTTATTATTTCATTTAGGTTGGTTTGGTTGGTTCTGTTTTCGATTTTATAACTAGATTTAGGTGGATCCTTGTATTTCCGTGTACTTTCCTATAATTTATTATATATAATATTTTTCTGTGCTCAGTCGACCTATGATGCCTACTGGGTACCCGTTATCTTTGTACTCATACTACACTCTACAGTTTTTGTTGATGCAGCACCTAGTACGAGCCACCCTCATTGATCCCCTCTTCATTCGAGGCCTGTTGCAGTTTGGATCGCGGTGAGCTCTCGACACCCTAGAGACTTTACATGCTTTCCACCTTGTATTTCGGTCTATATTTGTATTTTGATAGATAGAGTCTGTTTTATAGCTACTCCGTACTTTAGTTTCTCTTGTGCCGGTGACACCAGGTACGGGTTGGTTCTCGTGTATGTTTTGTCTTCTTGGTCACTTTAGGACCATTTTTTTGTATATTTAGTACAGTTGGTATGTATATATGCTATTGTCCCTATCCTCTTTATTTATATCTTCCGCTTTTGCTACTTTAACTGCTTTATTTGTCTTCCACATTATTAAGTTTGGGTTGCCTACTAGGGGGTTACGTAGGTTCCATCATGGCCCAGTTTTGGGTCGTGAAAAGAGTAGACAAGGTTGAGCCACATCCTGGCTTCAAACTTTAGATCTCGGCAAGATATCTCACCCTTAGTCATAGCCCAGAGAGGCTGCCCCTCAGTAAAAATATTAGCTACCCAAGCAAATTGATCACCTTTTGTAGCTATATGTTTGGCATATTCTATCCCTTACGGCACTAGGTCATCCTAGTAAACAATAGTGATGGTTGCGGGGGTAATGTTGACCTCTCTTCCCCCCACCAAGACATATGATAAACAAGGCATCTCCTCAAAACAACCTTTGTGCTTCAAAATATCTTGTCGTGCCTGGTATGAGGCATATAATTCCCTTACTATTTCTGGAAAATATGGTCCCAGTACCACTGTGAAAGGTGAGATAGTAGGGTTTTATACCCTCAAGACGAAATCGAAGTTGTTCCACAGCCTGCTTCTTAGTCTGTACAAGATCGGGAGGAACTTGGGGTGCTTCATCTTTACTCGGGGCCTTGCGAGCATTTTTATTGGTGATTGGTCTTCTTGAACACATAGTCTGCAAAAGGATGTGAGCACCAAAAAGAGAAAAAAATATTTTTGTATTTTTCGAGGTTTAAGCAAAAGGAAACAACTTAAAGAAGCTAAGTAATACAAAGAAATGGAATGCAAAAAAGAAAGGAACAGTAGGGGCTAACTGCCCAGCGCCTGCGTGCCACTTGCATGCCGCAAGTGAGGACCCGCAGCTCACAAGTGAGATACAATGTTGTGGAAGAACCCTAAAGGATTTTCAACCCACCTACACTTCACATGCATTTCATAGGTGAAGAATTAAGGGTGACCTTCTTCCCAACTCCTACATTGCACTTGTGTTTCACAAGGCAACACCTGCAATACACAAGTGTTCGACAGTGCAATTCTACTACTAATCAAGCATCAATTCCATACTTAGGCAACTTTTTGATGAAAAAAAAAGTCTAACAAGTACTTAGACTTTCCCCAATAGCTTTACCAACAAGGTTTCTACCACAATTGACAACTCAAGCATGAATTCGACGATTTTCCTTAAGAAGGATGTTACCTCATCTATCATCGGGAACCGTTGATCTACAATCTCAATCAATTATAATCACTTCAAGATGCATACGAATCACACATTCTTAACCAAAGCATTCACCGAATAATATAATCTAAAAATCATACTCATGAACACAATGGTAATTATCTCAGCCCAACATATCACTATTTCAATCAAAAACTCAATGCAACAACGATTAGCCCTTAAGAACAACGTCACCCAATCTAGCATAGGGACAAGCCATGCATCACAATCGAGTGGGGTTACTTAGACTTCACTCCCAACAAAATTTCACATCATGAATAGGCACAAATAACATGCATTACATTTTAGAATGCAATCCACCATTTTTAACATAACTCATGATAACAAGAAACCCAAAATTGAACTTCACAATTCAAAAATCTAAACACTTTAAGGAATGGGGGATTAAAAATAGCATGCTTTCACCAAAATCACTCCTAATAAAATAATCAAAACATTAAACTAAGAGGGGCATACTATAAGAGATTAAGAGTGGAGTGAGTGTGAAAAATTGGAGCTTAAAGCTCTTTAACAATGGTGACTCAAAAACTTCACCGGAGAATAACAATGGTGGTGGAGGCTGACTGGCGATGGTGATAAGGGAGTGATAAGAAGAAGTGGTGAGAGTTGGAAGAGTGGGGATATGGAGAATGGAGGTTTTTTTGTTCGTTAGTGGTGAAAAGTGATGAAAAATGGGGGTTTAGAGGTCTTTAGGAGAAGAAGAGGCGCGGGTCAGCAGGTGGGTCGGGTTGATCAACGGGTTAAGTAAAATAAATTAAATGACTTACTATCTCTTGTATGGGACTTGCGGTTTCAAGTGAAGTGATGCGTAGATGATGATTTTACATAACTTAATGCCCAGGTACACTGAGTTGTACTTGCGTTACACCTGCGTGCCGCGAGTGACAACCTGTGTAATGTAGGTTATGCGCAAGTGCCAGATTATTTTCTTTACTTTCTCCCAGGTGCTCTAGGTGTGACATGTGCTCCACCTGTATGCCACGAGTAGGTCATTGTATTTCACATGTGTAGTGTAGGTTCATTTCAATGGCACCTTCGAATACTTTGCATTTTCCTAAGCTTTTGCATCCCTAAAAAACCAAAAACAACAGAAAAGTAAAGTAAAAAAAATCAAAAACACTTGGGTTGCCTCCTTATAAGCGCTTGATTTAATGTCGCGGCATGACACTAGTACCTCAAGGATCAATAAGTTCCTAGAGTAATACTAAGGAGATTGGCACATTTCCATCCAAAGCTTCGGATGTATATATTCAAAAGTAACACCAACTCTTCTATTTTCCAAATATGCAACTCAATGGAGGTGGGGATTGGTAGAGTGTCATTAGGACCAAGATAAACATTCACCAAGAGTGGTGTCGTAGGCTTACAAATATTCTCGGGGTCCCTCTTCTCTTGCACATCATACACCACAAGATGTTCATTTGATAATTCTTCTCTAAACTCTTCTCCATAAGGCACCTCAACCATCTCATTCCGTGTATCAATCATGGACACAACTCTACACTAATCTGGTGGCTAAATTGATCAGTAAACATTGAATATGACCTCTTCATTGTCCACTCAAAACTTTAACTCTCTGCATTTGACATTGACTAGTTCTCGGCCTGTGTCTAAGAATGGTCACTCATAATGCTCAAAGTGTACTCTCCTATCAGAAGGTATCAACGATCGTCAGAGCAAAACACATTTATAGTTACCCACTAATGTCGGGCTCGAACCCACATAGAATTTAGAGCTTAGCCAAGATGATTATGAAATAGAGTTCACAAAGAGAGTGCGCAATATAAAATAGGGGAGATTGGAAATCTGTCACTATTTCACAATTTAACAACAAAACAATAAAATAAATGGGTGTAGATAATAGAGAGGATTAATAGGGATGTGTGTCAAATTGAACTCGAACATGGGATAGGATGAGTGCTTATTCATGAAAATTCATGCTAATCGACATGGGTAACCTTGGTTTTAGGCATATTTATTTATCTTTTGACCAACAAACATATATTGAACAGTCTTGCGTCAAGCACCATTGATTCATCAATAAACAACCAAGTATTTGAGGTCATACTATTTATAGCTTTATACCCTTAAATGGGTGATTTTGTCGATTTGAGCTATTTCTAGCTCAATCTAATAGAGCCCAAGTTCCTACTAGTGATTTCACATCCGAAGCTATGATTTTCTCTTTTAAGCAAAACCACAACCAATTAAGGGAAATCAATATTTGCAACCACCAATTTTAGAGTTAAAATATGGTGAAATCATGAGACCCACATTAATAAAGCAATTATAGCAAGAATAAACAACACCCACACCTATTTATCAAGAACCCATAATCAACACATCCCTAGATAAGAGGTTTAGCTACTCATGTTTAGAGAAAAAGATATACCAATTGGTTAATTCAATTTCCCTTTCATTCAAGCTAAATAACTCCAAATCCAAGCTAAATTTTGTACACAAATGCTAGTTCCAAGAAGTGGGAAGAAGGAATTGTTAGAAACCCTCTTCTTGTTCTTAGAAGGGAAAGCTTTTTCACAAAGCTAAGAATTATTCTAGAACTTAGTGTTAGCTGAACTATTTGCAATTGTGCCAAAATTGGATATATAAACATTCCCAAGATGTCATAAAATATTGGACAAAAATGCCCCTCAGGTGGTGTATGGCGCGATGTGCGGTTCACACATTGTCATGTGCGCATCGTACACCCAGCTTCAGTGATCCATTGACTCAGCAACAAATAGGAAACTTAATTCAAAGGGGGTGCAGTTTGCACAGAGTATTGTGCGTGTCGCACAGTGACCGCACCTCTTAAAAGATTCTTCAGTTGATTTTTATCTCCATGCGGTGGGAGGTGCAGTCTGCACCAAGCCATGTGCGTGTCGCACAAGAGCGGCATCTCTCAGCAGAATCTTCATCTTGTTTGTTCACTTCACACTTTACTACTTTTTGTCTCTTCTTGGATCCATTTCCTTATTTTCTATCTTTGATCACAAGTACCTGCATAGACATCAATAAAGGCCATAAGAACCTCTAAATCTCATCAAAACATAGCAATAATTCATGAATAAAGGCTCAATAAATTGGTAGATTACCAACTTATCAAACCCCCAAACATGAACTGCTCAAGCAAGATACGACAAGGTAAGGAATGAATTATGCCATAAACTCAATCAAAGCACAAAAGACTACTCTATTCAAAAACTAAGAAAAATAACAAACAAAAAGACTCAAACAAAAGACTCGACTACAATGCTCATCTCAATTTGGACCACCACAACATCAAGGCAGTTTATCATTTCAAACCATTTCAAAAGGCTTCATTTTTCATTGAATATCCAGGGAATTTTTCTCACTCAAAACAAGATACAAAGCTTCTCAAGTCATTGGCATGAACCATCAAGGTTTGCCTCGAGATTCTCCATACAACTTGTCTTATTCATTACTCTTAATTAAAATAGATACTTCATGATTCAATTCTAGGGCATGATGTGTCACACCCCGTACCTGTCAAAACCTATATGACTAAGTTAATATCGACGAAGGTACTTGAGCTCAGGATTGTGAAGGGGTACTTTGGCCTAGTATATAAAATGGTCAAATGTATATAAGTGTTAAGTCAAAGTATAAGGATGAGGGTTTTGAAAATGAGATAAAACAAGTGAGGTGCTTGCCCGACTTATCTAAGCTCTTAGGTGACAAGTAGGTGCATCACCTACCTACGTTAACGAACTAAGTTTCGAGGGCCGATTACGGGCAGCAACACCATGGACTATTAGACCTAATGGTAGCCCAAATGAAGCTTCAAGTTGGCCCATCAAAGCATCACCAAATCTGGCCCAAACAACTACAAAAAGTAGCCACCAATATTGACCACATTTTGACTCAAGAGAAGCCCAAAATCAGCCACAAACTTAACCCTTTTGAGGTCCAAGCAAAGGATAATTTTTGGCCCAAGTTTCTTGACCCATTTTGGCCAAAATATACTCAAAAATGTCGGCCAAAAAGGTCCCTTTATACAAACCTTTTGTTGATCAATATTGATCACAAATAGTTGGAAAATTCTCTCTTATCCTCTTTTATTTTGGCAGCCCCTTTCTCTCTTTAGGGTTCTAAGAAGATCAAGATTTATTCAAGATTAAGGTGAGTTAAACAACTTATTATCTTGGTACTAATCTAATACATATAGCTAGGATATCCTATGGTAAGAAAGACATGAACTATGGCAGCCCCTTTCTTAAGATTGAACACATAGAAATTGTGTAACAATTAAGAGATTTCTTCTTCTCTTGTTGGTGTATGTGTAGGGGGTACTTAAGCTTTTCAAGGAATCAATAAAAAGAGGATAAAAACACCCCTTCAAGTGTGGTAAGTACTCTGCCCATAATCATATTTTTGGATTGAAGTTCGTATGGATAATTGTTGTTGAATTGTTGTTAAGAACTCACGGGACGACGATCGAAAGCCGTGGGTTCAATGTATTGCTATTGTATTTTGGTATGGTGAGTTGTGTAAGGTATGTTTGATGTGTTTTGTATGGTTGGAGGCAGTAGGTTGGTGTGTGTGTGTGTGTTGTGTATTGGAATGGGGGATAAAGGTGTGACGATACACCCTTTTAATAATGCCAATACGTAAATCTATGTTTAGCTACTATTTTGAAAAAGTTGCATCAGGTTTAAGAGCTAATATTAGCTTCATTATACCCTTGTGTTGTAGTTTAACTTAATAAAGGAAAGTCCAAGTTTTGTTAAGCGCAATCTTTGAAAGGAACAAGGTATGTTAAGGCTTCTTCATTCCTTATCGGCATGAATCTAGATATGGAACTCTAAATCTCCGAAAGAGGAATTTGAGTATTCTATTATAAGAGAGATGATTTGGTAACTTAACAAGTCTTAAAGAACTAAGTGATACATTATGGTGATTCAAGTCGCCTTCTTATAAAAAATCTAATTCTTTTTGCACGAAACATAAGTAATCCTTTTGTCGAGTTTCCTCTTTGTATTGTGATCCCTAATCAAGCTTTAGAAAGTATAAAAACTAAGGCGCCTGGTGGGAGGAAACCCACCTTTATAACAATTTTTTTGTTGTTTTGTAGTTGGTTGCAAGTACTTAAGGGTCAAGACAAGGTTTGTTAAGTGAAAACAAGCTAAAATCTACCAAGGTGTGGACTTAGAGTCTTGACGAACTGCATGGGGTGATGCATCAGGGGTAAAACTACAGATTGAGAAAATTCAATCCTTTGGTGGACTGAGTGGCGCATCTCGCCAGACCCCAAACTATAGGATGGATTTTTTCTAGTCCTTGGCAGATTGATGGAACATCACACCAAAGGGAAAACTTTAGCCCGATAAATTTTTTATGCCAAGGAGTACTGGACATCACATCATGCCATGACACAAACTGGGTAAATTATTTTAGGTCAAAGGTCAACCTGACCCAAGGACCCCAAATTAAAAGAAACCCTAAGTCTTCAAAACCTCCTCACCCATTTTATTCCCTCATTACTAAAATAATTTAAAAGAAACCCGCCCCTCCCCCTCTTTTTCCTCCATTGTTCTTCCAAAAGCTTCAAGCTTTTCATAATCACAAGGTAAGTTTTGTTCTCCTTTACTTTCTATTTTTCCCCTTGCGCTAATATTTTTCCCCATCCCGTCTTCTTCCCTCCAATCTAGTTTTCACCATTATTTGGAAAACCCATGACCTCAAAAATTTCATCACATGTTCAGTAAAAAATAGTGAAATGTTCATATTTGTGAGGATTTCATGATCTTATTGTTGATTTGTGAGTGTTTCATGAGTTTGGGGTAATAAGTATTGGTGAAATATGTCAAGAGAACTAAGTTATTGGTAGAGTTGTATAATTGCTAAATGTGAAGCTTGAAAAATGATTCTATGTGCTAGATGTGTGAAACTTGTGGTGCAATCGATAAGGGTGATGAAGGGGAGGCAACTTTAAATGCCTAGATTGAGCGTTATATGTTGAACTTTTGGATGATGAGGTGAGTTTTGGAAAATGTTTCTATGGGCTTAAGTTTTGAATATTGTTGGTAGAGTATTGGGGTTGAATGATGATACATGTGTGACACTTGTGGAGTCCATGGTGATAATTTGAATGAGGTGTCATAGTTTAGGGTTATGTTTGAATTAGGAAAAATTTGAGTACCCTATACAATAACTATAAATACCATGCTAGTGAAATAAGTGTAGATATTGATGAATGGACTTATTTTTGCTTATATGTGCTTGGAAGGTCCATGTCGCCAAAGGGAAAAAAAGTTGCAATGACCAGTATAGGTACCAAAAGGACAAAGAAAGGGGAGGCCTCTAGGTTGGCTGCTCCACCAATTCCGAGGGCTGCTTTTAGGAAGTTCAGACTCGAGAATATGGAACCACATAGTAAAACTTGGTTCAGGACAAAGAAAGAAGCAAAGTATTATCCATATGAATGGGTTGATAAGGAGAGACTTCAAATGGAATTCCCTGCTATTTGAGACATGGTACATGACCTGGGGTTTGGCTATATTTTCTCTGATGTGGGAGAGTGAAATCTCACTATAGTCCATGAATTTTATGCAAATTGGAACACTTCTGAGGGCTATAGCACTCGGATAAATCTGAGGGGGGGAGGTCATCCATTTAAGTAATAGAGCACTAAATGAATTATTTCACACACCCCATGTTAACCTAAAGCTATATTCTGAGATGATAGATGAGCCTCATAATGTGATATTCACTACACTCTTTATGGTGAGCAATCCCCATCTCGATGGGATAGGAGCCTTAAGGAAGGTAACTATACCACAATCCATTATGAACACTTTTCAAGGGTTGTGAGAGTTTTGCTCAAAATTGTGTGTAGTACCCTCCTCCCAGGGAAGCACACTTTTGAGATTATTAGAGACTGAGTGGTGTTAGTGTACAAATTAATAAAGGGGATTCCAATCAATGTGGGGGAAATTCTGAGGCATAATATAAAGAAATCAAGGGATAACATATGTTGGAGGTTTTGCTATGGTAGTTTGTTGGCCTGGTTTTTTAGGAAGGATAATGTTTAGAAGGATGATGCTAATCGATGCCCTCTGAGAGTAGGCTAGCTAGTTAGTCACATGGTGAATGTGGCCAAAAATAAAAAGATAGACGCATCTAGTGGTCCCACACTTACCATTGCAGAGTGCCAGACTCGAGATGATAGTTGGAAGGGTCGTATGCTTTGCATGTTAGAGTTAATGTTGAAGATAGGTGGTAGACCCGTGTGACTGACCAAGAGATGGTACAATTGGAGGAAAAATACCCACTGACTAATAATGCCATGTTGATGTGTAAAGTGGGACCAGTATTCAGAGATCCATTGGATGATGATGAGTTGATAGTTCAGGCTAGTAATGATGATGAGGATGATGGATTAGATGATAAAGGGACTGCGTTAATGGATGTGTATGATACCTAAGATGTTGTGGATCGAGACTTTGTTCCCGATGATAATGATGAGGATGCCTAGAGGCCTAGGAAGTTCTTTCTCTCACTCTTTACTTTTTTACTAATTTGAGTACTAGGGACAGTGCTATGTTTAATTATGGGGTGTGGGAAAATAGATTTCCTTTTTTTTCTTTGTTATATCCTTAGAAAGGGGCGTGAAATAGTGTGTTTATATGGCTATATCTATGGAGAATGTTTTGTTTCTTATGCTTTGTTTGGTGTTTGTTTTTTTAGGATGGTTCTTTGCCTTTTGTTTTCAGTTTTATTCTCGAGGATAGTCCCATTGAACTAACTAGATTTTTCTTCTTCTTAGGGTCATGTCAGTCATAGGTAGCTAGTGACTTGTCCCGATGATGGATGGATGATGACCGTCCTAAAGAAAAATTAGTCATACGATTTTGTAGGATAAGAAATCGCACCTTATGAATTCTTGATGCTCCGCCTAAGTAGAAGCTAGACGTCATGGGTAGTTCACTTGAAAAATGCAAGAAAAAGAAGAGATTTATGAGAAACACATAGGCTCTTTAACTTGACTTGAACAACAAAATGATGGGCTTAATTATGAAATTTCATTCAATTTGACTATGTGTGAACGTGTAATTGTTGGAAACTACTTTTGATCCATGGTGCAATGTGAGGTAAGGTTTTGTTGTATTTCTTGGATAGACTAACATATAGAACATGCCCCGTGTATGTGTGAAATTAAACTTGTTGTAAATTTGTAAAACATGATCAAGACATTTCTTTGTGAGCCATTTATTTTTGACTATTGTTTGTGCCACCTTGAAGCTATCCTTAGTTAAGACCCATTGAGCCTTGAGCCTATTTTTTTGACTAGCCACATATGTAGGCTATCCCCTTTATTTGATTATCCTATTTTAATTTGATCCAAAGAGTCCTTAATGTACTATGTAGTTGAAAAACTTAAAGAAAAGGGAATAAAAGAGGAAGGTTGGGGTGGTAAGGAAACAAAGTAGAGAGTGGTGCCCAGATAAAGTATTGTTTTGCTTGTTGTTAGAAAAAAAAGAAAAAAATCAATGAAAATATAAAGAGAAGTTGAGAAAATAGTATTGCTAGCAACAAGTACACTTAACAAAGGGCAAAAAACCAAAAAAAAAGGAAAGAGGCTTGAACATAAGTTTAAAGTGAGGCAATATAAGGAAAAGAGAGGAAAAGTGAAGCTTAATTGTCTTAAAGTGCATAGGAAATAGAGTCACTATTTACCAAAGATTTCCTACCCATCCCTTAGCTGACATTCAATCCACAAAGCCCTTTTGATCCTATGAATTAAATGTTTTCTTGATTGAACATTATACTAAGGACAATCCTATGACATGTTTTATATGTTTCAATGTTTTTGAGAGAGTGAGTGATTTGCATGTTCATATGCCCAATTATATTCTATGGTTATGTTGTGAGCCAGGGGAATTACTCAAATGGTTAGGGCACACATGGTGAAAACTTAGTGTACTATGGATTGCATTGTTTGCACGTGATCATATTGTCCTTGATTTGTCTTAGAGAGCCGGTTAATAGAGGTTGTGTGGTTTCAACTGAATTATCTTAGTGCTTAAACGTTGTATGTATATGCATATTAGGTGAATTGTGCATCATAGTTGAATTGTCTAGTTAAGTTAGGTGTTACTTGATAGATTCCGTTGGTGTTTCTCCGGTGAAATGTATGAAGATGTGCAGTGAGTTGTTCGAGGACGAACAAAGGCTTAAGTGTGGGGTGGTGATCTTTGGCGTATTAATACGCCTGCTTGTCATATTTTACCTATGTTTATCCTTGTTTTGAGAATAATATTCACTTATAATACTTTGTGTTTTGTTGTATATGCTTGATAGTGAACTAAAACATGTGATAAGATGTTTTGCAGGTTAAATGTTGTGGAAATCAACCGAAGAGAGCTACAATGGAAAGTTTGGAGTGTTGAATAGACATTAAATGAAGTCCGGGCCAAAAATCCTGTTGGTGCTATGGATGGGATGATGTCCCAGGGCATAAACAACAGAACAAAGCTGAGGCAAGTACCATGGAACACTATTGGCACGCTGCCCGAGCCACCAAACTACAAACTAACAGAAATTTTAGCAACCTAGTGCTATGTATGGGGCGGCGTGCCAGGCCCCATGTCGACCACATTCTCTAGTTGTTTGCACTCCAAATCTAAGTAGGAAAAGAGATTATTTTCCACTAATACAAATACAACCCTTTGATGTTTTTATTAGGGTTGTTCAATCTTTTATGAGTGCCAAGTAGAGAAGGAGATTTTACCATTAGGTTTCTTTTCTTCTTAAGTCTTTTAGTGATTACTTTGCATGAACACATCAAAATCTTGTATTCTTTCTTAGACATGAGTGGCTAGCTTATTCTGGGGTTATGCTAAAATGCGTGAAGATTTAGTGGATGATTGAATTTGATAAGTTTGTTTATCATATAATAGTTGTTCCTACACAAGATAGAATAAAGGATATAGGGAGCAAGATCACATTTTGTCAACATAGAGAGGAGCTTTACGGCTAGGATAGAAGTATACTTAGAATGCCTTCCTTGGTTATAAATGGAAAAAGCTAATTCATTTGCATGTTCATTCTTGACCATAGAGATATAGTCATAGAAATGCATGTGAATAGGTGATTAGAGGTTTGAAAGACCATTATCATATAACTAACTTCATAATCAACAACTAGATAAATGAATAAGTCGATGAAATTTGATACTATTCATAATGGTAAAGCAAAGTTGTAAGCTCTGGAATTTCTCTCCAATAAGTGACAATACTATTTGCTCATTTGCAAGTTCATTTATGCATTTGTAGAAACAAACAAATCTCAAAACACTTTTTTGGTTACTTTCACATTTGGTTAAAACCTCGATATTAGAATTAACTATAGTTTTTGCTAAATCAAAAGTCCTTGGGTACGATATCTAGACTAAACCAATCTGTACTACTTGGACAAACATGTACAACTGGCATGTTAGTTTGAACTCACAATAGTTAACTTGGTCAATGGGGAAGGAATAGATGAGAAACCCTCTACAAATCTCTAGTAGTAGCCAGCCAAACCCAAGAAGCTCCTAATATCTATCAGGGTTGTAGGTCTAGGCCAGTTTTTCATAGCTTTAATCTTTGGAGAGTCGACCTAAATGCCCTCACTAGACGTAATATGACCAAGAAATGCTATAAACCTCAACTATAATTCACACTTAGTGAATTTAGATTAAAACACATGGTCCCTGAGTGTTTGTAGCACAATTCTTAGATGATCAGCATGCTCCTCCACACTATGGGAGTATATCAGGATATCATTGGTGACATCCAAAACAACTCTCCCAAAGTAGGCGGCAACGGTCATCAAGCAAAACAATAAATAACCCAATGTAGAGTCAGGGTAAAATCCACGAGGATTGGTATGGAGATTAACCATAAATTGTCAAGTTGAATCACAAGAGAAAGTGTAATGACCCTTCTGGTCATTCTCGCGCTTATGCTTTCTTTGTACTGTTAGAGCTTACCTGTAGTGGCCTCAAATCATTTATGGCTTGCTGGTTCCAGTGCTTTGGTACCCTGGCCGTTCATTTGATTGTTATGGATGTTTCCCTATTTTAGAGCATTAAATTAGAATATCATTGACTTCGGTCAATATTCATGGTAAATATACTTAGAATCGAATTCCGACAGTTTCATTAGCTCCACAACAAGGATTTTGGTATAGATGGACCCTTGGCCAGGGTCTGGGAGCTTTTGATTTGATTTTGTGTTGGTTTTTGTGTTTTATATCCAGTTGAACTTGAAAGTTTGACTTTGGTCAATATTTAGAGAAGATGGCCTTGGATGGAAATTTCGATAGCACTGCTAGCTCTGGAATGTCAACTTTAGGCTAGAGGGACCTTTGGTTCAGGTCCCGAGGCTTTCTGACTCATTTTAGGCCTTGGTGTTCCATTTTGAAAAAGTTGGCCTAAGTTGGTTTTTAGGCGTGGGGCCAACTTTTCATTAAACTGACCTCCACTGGGTTTTTTGTCTATTCCATTGAGTCCAGAATGTCATTTTTAGTCGGATAGCTCTTCTCATTTGTGTTTGCAAGACCCCGGATGTATTCTCGAGGGTCCGTTGAAGTAAAATTTTATATTGGCATAACTGTTAGTAGCTGGTTGCTGTCATGGCACCAGTAGGCCATCGCCCATGCATGGGAATGGCCATGTACACATAACAGTGTGCCAGCCGCCCACTATGCTTGGCCTTCGCCTGCACATCGCCTGGGCTGCGTGCGCATGGCCAAGTGTGTAATGGCCAGCCCATATATGCGCTGGTCAGTGCCTGTCCTGGCCATCACCTGGCCTACGCATGCGCCTGTGCCTGTCCGCGTATGCATGGGCCACGTAGGCAGCATCTTGCCACGTGCGCACATGCAGCACTGGCAGGCTTTAAGTTGGTCTTCTTCTTCATTTCAAATCATTTAACACCCAACTTTGTTCCTCCATTAAAGACATCTTCCTTGGCTAAATTCTTCACCTATGCTGATCCAAATTCTTAGGGGAAGATTATTATTGTTTCTCAATTGTTTTCCCGAGCTTAATTTGGTAAGTTTCCTTGCTAATTTCCGATTAAATCCCTTTGAATTCTCTCTTTAATTTATCTTATTGGGGTGGGATATTTTAGCCCCATTTTCTGGTAAAATTCCTAATTTTCTGAGCATGCACTCATGTGATCATTGTGATCATCGTGCGCTCTTTCATTTTTGACCTCGAGTTGCAGAGCCCACGGGACTGCCGGTGACTTAAATTTTGACCCGTCTATAATTATAGCAATATGGGTACCATTAGTATTGTTTTAATGTATATGTTATGTTTATGATAGTTTGATTGCATTTCGGGACTTATCAGAGTGGTTTGGGCTTGGACATCGTTGTTCCAGCAGCTTGTCATTAAATGACAGGTAGGTTACGATTTAACTCTTCTATACTTTGCATATATAGGCTATAATGGTACTAATTAGCTTCCTTGGGTTGGAATTACTAGCTTGGTACCCCAGACCTTGTTCATTCTTTCATATCCATATTATTTCACTCATTTTGTTGTAAAATTTGTTGTAGTTGTTTATGTTACCCTTGTGGTCCTGTGTGGCCTTGTATTTGACTCTGAACCATAAATGGTAGGTTATTTGGGAATATTCGTGAGTCCCGGACATCATTACTGCTATTTTAGAGCTGGTTGTCATTGTTGTAGAATGATTGGAGCCTGTGCAGGGCCGATAGGTTGATTATGAGCCGTTGGGCTACTGGTTGTGATTGAGCATGCCATTATCATGCATATAAGGAGATTTCTACATGATTTTACTACGGTTTTGGCTTTGGGCCTACTATAAATGGTTTTCTAAACCTTACATGGCCTCGAGGGCTTATTTTTGGTAAAGATGGTTGTAAAAGGTTTGGAACTAATTTTTATGGATCTTCTTGGGGTAAGATAGATTAAAAGATGATTTTATCACAGTTTTCCGCACTTATTCTAGACCCGATTGAGTCATAGTGGTAGACATGCTTTGATAGTGATATGAGATGATATTAGACTTAGTAAAGCCGAGCATCAAACCAGATTTACTACTATTTTAGACCTGATTACCCTCAGGCTCCTTTGATGGGGTTTTTGAGACTTGTTTTACTGATTAGACATAGATAAACTCCGGGAATGAATTTCGGAGATTCGGTTACTAGTTTGGATCCTCATAAACTCTAAACAATTATATTGAGGTTTGAGTTTTAGTATGTGGTCTACGAGTAGACCTCCATGGACCTTGCCAATTCAGACCACGGGCTACGTGCTGTGAGTGCCAAAGGAGGGGTGTACAGTGGAGTTGAGGTACTTGGGGGAATACTTTCCATGGATCCTACCTCTATTGGGACTTTTAGGCACCGAAGGGGGTAACATACAACATTACTATCACACTTAGTTTCAGCATATCATACCACATCATGCATATTGTGTTTGGATCCACCTTGTTTGCTATTTGCTCAGTATACGCTCCGGTATTATTGGATGCCGGAGGGTTTATTTTTACTTGTATATGTTCCTCAGGTTTATAGGCACCCGTGGGACTGTAGGTAGACTTTTTATTCATTGGTTATTCTAACGCATTATTGATCCTTATTATGGTTACATTCTATGATTGGGAATTGAGAGTTGTATTATATACATTTGGTTTACTTGATAGTTATTCTTGGGCTAGCGGTTGATTATTCCTGATTTAAGAGTGGTATTTAGTAGCATGGCTTGATTATTAGTCTTGTTTTCAAGCACGATTATTGTTATTTTCCTTTCCTCCATCCCTTCTTACTTGAGATTACCAGTATACCTCCTATTTCTAAGACTCTCTTTATAAATTGTTATTACGAGGATCCCAGGTGCGTTATTTCTTTCCTTCACTTGTGTCTATGAGATATATATTTCTAGTAGCTAGCCAAGTATATTATTTTCTTCTTGTATTCTTATGTTCTAGCTTTCGTGTACCTATCCGTTGCTTCTGTGACTACTTGTTTCATATATGTTATATTATTGCCTTTATATCTTATATGCGCTCAGCCAGCCTATGATGCCTACTGGGTACCGGTTGCTTAGCAATTGATGCTCATACTATACTCTGCATCTTCTGGTGCAGATATTAGCATGGGCTATTGTCGCTGATCTGTGGAGACTCGTGCGGGCTGACTTTTGGACTATTCGAGACTAAGGGTGATCTCTTGGCGACCGGAGCTTAGCTTTTAGCTCATCTTTTGTATTATGTACTCCTTATTACCCAGAGACATATGTATATATTCTCTTGGATCCTTTATACTCTATATATTTAGTACTGGCTCTTATACTATGATACTAGGTTTTGGGTTTGGTTTAGCTTCCGCTTTTGCATTCCTATTGCTTATTTCCTTATTTTGTTCCCTTACTTCTTCTTATTTACTTTTCTTCTGCTTGCTTGTTGGATAGTAGCCTATTATTAACTATTCTGGGCTATGGGAATTAGTTTGCCTACTGGGGGGTTGTAGGTACCATCATGATTGAGAAATCAGGTCGTGACGGCTTGGTATCAGAGCCTAGGTTCACCAGTGTCATTGGTATAGGAACCAATGTCTAGTAGAGTCCTGCGGATTTAGGTAGAGACATCCGTACTCAATCTTCGGGTGGCTACAGTGGCATCGTAGGAAATATGGACCTTTTGTTGCTTCTATCTCGTGTGTAGTATCCTTGAAAGTTTCTTAAAATATCACTTGTTCTAGTTAACTCTTTCATAGATGGTTCATACGAGATCGTTGGCATCAGAGGGAGAAGATCCTTCGACCCTTGCACCTCCGACTCCTGCTAAGGGTCGGGGTGGTTACAAGGATAGAGGTCGAGGTCATACCCGAGCATCGGCACCTGGTAGAGCTACTATGGTCAAGATTGAGCCTGAGTATGAGTTTGAGCCCAAGTTTGTTCTCGAGCAGCATTATGTGGACTAGGGGACAACCTAGGTTCCACCAGATCTTATACCAGCTTCAGCACCAGCTTTGGTATCAGCCCCAGTTCAGACTATAGATATTCAAGGTTCGATATCAGCCCCTATTTAGTCTGCAAGTATTCGAGGTTGACTTCTACAGTTATTAGGTATGATCGGGTATTACCCTTTTGAGGTAGCACAAACATCTTCCCAGGGGGAAGCCCTGGGTATACAGAGTTTATGAGCGCAACCTGCTACTGTGGCTCCCCATGCTGAGGTTATTCCAGTTCTAACTATTGTACGGCCTCTTGCTTCTCGCCCAGTTATGACAGAGATGGAGCAAAAGTCTTTGGGCAGATTTATGAGATTGGCACCACCTAGATTTTCTGGTGCACAGGGTCAGGATCCACATGATATTATTACTACCTGTGAGGAGATGCTACATCATTTGTGGTTGGTGGAGACTCACAGAGTCGGTTATACTACTTATCAGTTTGAGGGACCAGCTAAGTTATGGTGGTAGGCCCAGGTTGCTTTTAGACTATCTTCGTCTCCTCTGTTTTCTTGGTCAGAGTTTTATAAGGCCTTTATGGCCATGTTCTATCCTTAGAGTCATAGAGAGTATCATAGGGAGCAGTTCACTAGAACTATGTAGGGTTTTATGACCGTATCATAGTATGAGACTCGCTTCCACCAATTTGATCCATTTGGGGCCATGATTATCCCTACCGAGCCCGACATGATCCGTAGATTTGCTGTGGGGCTAACACTAGAGTTCAGGCAGACAACAAGGTGTTGGTTGCTAGCGGATGATCTTTCCAGGCTATAGTGGATAATGGTCACACTATGGAGAATTTGCACCATCATGATTCTGGGGCTAGAGATATGAGGCCACGATATCAGGGAAGCTACGATGGTCCTCATCGTGGTAGTGGAGTTTCAGGCCAGTGTGGCTGAGTTTATCAGCCACATCAGCAGCAGGGTCAGTATAGTCGATTGGTTTAGGCATCGGTTCAGTCTTCTGGTGTGTCTCAGTTTGAGTAGAGTCAGAGTAGTCAATAGGGCTATAATGATTATTCTTCGAGGGGTACAACTTCTAGGGCATCAGGCTGTGGTGTCCACATAGGTTCAACTAGTTCATCTCAAGAGTAGGTCATCAGGGGCTTGCTATAAGTGTAAGGTCAGTAGTCATTATGCTACAAATTGCCCCTAGCGGGATACAGTTCAGCCAGCTACTCAGCTGGCATAGCCCTTGAGAGCACTTCATCCACCAGTTAGAGGAGGTGGTATTCGGTGTTGAGGTGGTGCCCCGTGAGATAGGATAGGTGGTAGGGATGGTGGTCAGTTAGGAGGTGGTCATCATGAGTTTTATGTGGTCCTTGGGAGACCGGAGGCTGAAGCCTCGGATGCTGTGATCATAGGTAAAATTTTTGTATACCATTTGTCAGCTTTGGCCTTATTTGATCCTGGATCTACTTGCTTGTATGTTTCTACCTACTATTTGCCTTATTTGGGGTGGGCTAGTGAGTCATTATCTGTGCCTGTATCTGTTTCAACCCCAATAGGAGATTCTTTATTAGTAGATCAAATTGTGAGATCCTGTATGATTTTTGTTAGTGATTTGGAGACTTGGGGAGATTTGATGATTCTTGATATGTTATACATTGATGTGATTCTAGGCATGGACTGGTTATTCCCTCATCGTGTGATTTTGGATTATTTTGCCAAAACTGTTACCATAGTTGTGCTCGACATATCCCTGGTTGTTTGGTAGTGTTCTGTTAGCTGTGAACCATTTGAAATAATTTCTTGCCTTCGTGCTAGAAAGTTGATTTCTCGTAGGTGCTTAGCTTATCTAGCATATGGCCGAGATGCTAGTGCTGACACTTTATCTCATAAGTCGGTTCTTGTGGTTAGAGATTTCCTAGATGTGATAGCATATGCATCAAGGCAGTTGAAGGTTCACGAGTGAAACTACCCCACTTATGACTTGGAGTTGGCAGTGGTAGTCTTCGTGCTTAAGATTTGGAGGCACTACTTATATGGGGTTCACTGTGAGATATTCATGATCATATTAGTCTTCAATACATCACGAGTCAGTGAGAGCTAAACTCGGGGCAGCGGAGATGGATTGAGTTACTGAAGGACAATGATTTCACCTATCTGTATCATTCGAGCAAGGAAAACGTGTAGCAGATGCCATGACTCGAAAGACTGTGAGTATGGCCAGCCTAGCTTCACTTTAAGTTTAGAGTGGCCATTGGCCTTGGACATCCAGTCCTTGGCTAATCGTTTGGTTAGGCTTGACTTGTCAGATCCTAACAAAGTTCTCACCAGTATTGAGGTTTGTTCTACCTTGGTTGATCAGATTAAGAGCCGTCAATTTTTTGATCAACGATTGTGTGAACTTTGTGATCAGGTTGTTAGGGGTGAGGCCAGTCTGGCTACTCTATATTCAGATAGTGTTCTGAGGTTTGATAGTCATCTTTGTGTTTCGAGAGTGGGTGATTTGATTCAATTGATTCTCTATGAGGCACATTATTCCAGATATTCCATCCATCCTAGCGCAGCCAAGATGTACAGAGATTTGAGAGAGTTTTACTGTTGGAGTGGTATGAAGTAGGACATAGCGGAGTTTGTATCTCGGTTCTTGAACTGTCAGCAGGTGAAGTTTGAGCACATGAGACCTGGTGGTTTGATGCAGAGAATTCCCATTACTAAGTAGAAGTGGGAAGGGATTACTATGGACTTCGTAGTTGGGTTACCTCATACTTCTCAAAGGTTTGACTCCATTTCGGTGGTTGTTGACCGGCTGACTAAAACAACACACTTCTTGCCAGTTTAGACTACTTGCAGTGTAGAGAGGTTAACTCAAATTTACCTTTGGGAGATTGTTCGGCTGTATGGGGTCCCTACTTTTATCATTTCAGACCACGACACTCAGTTCACATCTCAATTTTAGACGGCTATTTAGCGAGACTTGGGTACAGAGGTTCAGCTTAGTACTACATTTCACCCTCAGACAGATGGCCAGTCCGTGAGGACTATTTAGGTCTTGGAGGACATGCTTTGGGTCTGTGTTCTTGACTTTGGAGGTTCTTGGGATCAGTTTGTGCCTTTGGCTGAGTTTGCTTATAACAATAGTTTTCATTCGAGCATTGGCATGGCACCTTTTGAGGCATTGTATGGTAGGCATTGCAGATCGCCAGTAGGTTGGTTTGATAGTTTGGAGTCTTGGCCATAGAGTATCGACTTGCTTCGTGATTTCTTAGATAGAGTTCGAGTGTTTCAGAACAAACTTTGGCAACCTAGGGTAGGCAGAAGAGCTATGCTGATCATAGACTACATGCCTTAGAGTTTAGTGTTGGTGACTTGGTGTTCCTTTGTGTATCGCCCATGAAGGGCGTGATTAGATTTGTGTAGGCGGGGCAAGCTTAACCCCAGGTACGTTGGGATGTTTCATATTCTATAGAGGGTTAGTGGTGTTTCCTACATTTAGCTTTGCCTCCGATGTTTTCAGCTATGCATCTGGTTTTCCATGTTTTGATGTGGAGGCAGTATGTTCCAGATGAGTCACATATGTTGCAGTGGGATTCGGTACAGTTGGATGAGATTTTGGCTTTTGTTGAGAAGCTAGTAGCTATTTTGGCCAAAGATGTCAGGAGGTTGAGATCTAGCGAGATTCAGGTTGTTAAGGTTCAGTGAAGGCACCATCCATTTGAGGAGGCTACCCGGGAGACCAAGAGAGAGATGCGGGCTCAGTATTCATAGATATTTGAGCCTTCAGGTACTACCTTTCTTTTGAATTTCAAGGATGAAAGTCCTTTTTAGTAGTAGATTATGTAATGACCCTTTTGGTCATTCTCGTGCTCATGCTTTCTTTGTATTATTAGAGCTTTCCTGTAGCGGTCCCAATTCATTTATGGCTTGCTGGGACTGGTAGTTCGGTGACCTGGTAGTTTGGTGACCTGGTCGTTCGTTTGGTTGTTATGGCCATTTCCCCTTTTTAGTGCCTAAACTTAGGATATCAATGACTTCGGTCAACATTCATGATAAACGCGCTCGAAATTGAATTCTGACAGTTTTGTTAGATTTGGATTGAGGATTTTGGTCTGGATGGACCCTTGGCCGGGGTATGGGAGTTTTTGATTTGATTTTGTGTTGGTTTTTGTGTTTTCTAGCAAGTTGAACTTGAAAGATTGACTTTGGTCAACATTTAGAGAAGATGACCTCGGATGGAAATTCTGACAGCGCTATTAGCTTTGAAATGTCGACTTTAGGCTAGAGGGACCTTTAGTTTGGGTCCTGAGGCTTCCAGATTCATTTTAGGCCTTGGTGTTTCATTTTGAAAAAGTTAGCTTAAATTTGGTTTCTGGGCGTGGGGCCCACTTTTCATTAAATTGACCTCCGTTAGGATTTTTTTCGATTTTGTTGGGTCTGGAATGCTATTTTTAGTCGAATATCTCTACAGCTCTACTCGTTTGTGTTCGCAGAACCTCGAATGTGTTCCCGAGGTTCCATCAGAGTAAAATTTTATGTTGGCATAGCTGTTGGCAGCTGGTTGCTGCCATGGCACCAGTAGGCCATCGACCACGCATGGGCATGGCTGCGTGCGCACAACAGTGTGCCAGCTTCCCCATCTGATTAGCCTTCTCCTGCGTGTCACTTGGCCCGCATGCGCATGGCCGTGCACACAGTGGCCGACCGGCGTGCGCATAGGCCACCTAGGAAGCGCCCTGACACATCTGCATAGGTAGCGCTGGCAGGCTTTAAGTTGTCCTTCTTCTTCCTTTCAAATCATTTAAATCCCAACTTTGTTCCTCCATTAACAACAGGTCCCTTGGATAAATTCTTCACCTCTGCTCATCCAAATTCTTGGGGTAAGATTATTATTGTTTCACACTCATTTTCCCAACCTTAATTTTGTAAGTTTCCTTGCTAATTTCCGATTAAATTCCTCTGAATTCTCTCTTTAATTTGTCTTGTTGGGTGGGTTGTTTTAGCCCTATTTTCTGGTCAAAGTCCTCTAATTTTCTGAGCATGCACTCATGGGATCGTTGTGATCATCGTGCGCTCTTCCATTTCTGACTTGGGTTGCAGGGCCCACGAGCCTGCCGGTGACCCAAATTTTGACCCGACTATAATTATAGCAATATGGGTATAATTAGTCTTGTTTTAACGTGTAGCTTATGTTTATGATAGTGTGAGTGCATTTTGATACTTTCTCTGAGTGGTTCGTGCTTGGACATCATCATTCCAGCAGCTTGTCATCGGATGACATGTAGGTTACAGTTTAACTCTTCTTGACTTTACATAGATAGGATATAAGGGTACTAATTAGCATTCTTGGGTTGGATCTATTACCTTGGTACCCCAAACCTTGTCCTTTCTTTCATATCTATATTATTTCACTCGTTTGGTTGTAGAATTCTTTGTAGTTGTTTATATCACCATTGTGGTCCTCTGTGGCCTTGTATTTAACTTTGGACCATAGATGGTGGGTTATTTGGGAATGTCCGTGAGTCCCAGACATCGTTACTGCTATTTTAGAGCTGGTTATCATTTCTGTAGAATGATTGGATCCTGTGTAGGGCCGATAGGTTGATTGTGAGCTGTTGGGCTACTGGTTGTGATTGAGCATGCCATTATCATGCATAAAAAGAGATTATGGTTTTGGCTTTGGGCCTACTATAAATGGTTTTCTAAACCTTGCATGGCCCTAAGGGCTTGTTTTTGGTAAAAATGGTTGTAAAAGGTTAGGAACTTATTTTTATGGATCTTCTTGGGGTAAGAGAGATTAAAAGATGATTTTATCACAATTTCCACACTTATACTAGACCAAGTTGAGTCGTGGTCCTATACATGCTTTAATAGTGAGTCGAGATGATATTAGACTCGATAAAGCCGAGCATCGAACCTGATTTACTACTGTTTTAGACTCGGTTATGCCGGAGCACCCTTGATGGGGTTTTTGAGACCCATTTCACTGATTTAGACCCGGATAAACTCTAGGCATGCATTTTTGAGATTCGTTTACTAGTTTGGATCCGAATACACTCTGGACTGTTATATTGAGGCTTGAGCTTTAGTATGTGGTCTATGAGTAGATCTCCAAGGACCTTGTCAATCTGGACCAGGGGCTACGTGCTGTGAGTGCTGGAGGAGGGGTGTACGATGGAGTTGAGGTACTCGATGGAATCCCTTCCATGGATCCTGCCTCTATTGGGATTTTTAGGTAATGGAGGGGGTAACATATGGCACTACTATCACACTTGGTTTCAACATATCATACCACATCATGCATATTGTGTTCATATCCACCCTTGTTTGCTATTTGCTCAGTGTACACTCAAGTAGTATGGGATGCTGGAGGGTTTGTTTTCATTTGTATGTGTTCCTCAGGTGTATGGGCGCCCGTGGGAGTGCAGGTAGACTTGTTATTCATTGGTTATTCTAACACATTATTGATCCTTATTATGGTTACATTCTATGATTGGGAACTCAGAGTTGTATTATATACATTTGGTTCACTTCATGGTTATTTTTGGCCTTGGGTTGATTATTCCTGATTTAAGAGTGCTATTTACTAGCATGGCTTGATTATTAGTCTTTTTTTCGAGCATGATTATTGTTATTTTCCTTTTCTCCTTCCCTTCTTACTTGAGGTTACCAGTACACCGCCTATTTCTAAAACTCTCTTTATATATTGTTATTGCGAGGATCCCAGGTGCGTTATTTATTTCCTTCACTTGTGTCTATGAGATATATATTTTTAGTAGCTAGCCAAGAATGTTGTTTTCTTCTTGTATCCTACTGTGCTAGCTTCCTGTGTACCTATTTGTTGCTTCAGTGACTACTTGTTTCATATATGCTATATTATTTCCTTTATTTGTTTATGCGCAAAGTCGGCCTATGATGCATATTGGGTACTGGTTGCTTATCAATTGGTGCTCATACTACACTCTGCATCTTCTGGTGCAGATCCTAGTGTGAGCCATCACCACTGATCTGTGGAGACTCATGCAGGGTGACTTTTTGACTATCCGAGACTGAGGGTGAGCTCTTGGCGACCGGATCTTAGCTTTTTGCTCATCTTTTGTATTATGTACTCCTTATTACTCAGAGACATATGTATATATTCTTTTGGATCCTTTGTACTCTATATATTTAGTGCCGACTCTTATACTATGATACCAGGTTTTGGGTTTTGTTTAGCTTCCGCTTGTGCATTCCTGTTGCTTATTTCTTTATCTTGTTCCGTTGCTTTTGCTTATTTACTATTCTTCTGCTTGCTTGGTTGATAGTAGCCCATTACTAACCGTTCCGGGCTACGGGGATTGGTTTGCCTACTGGGGGGCCTAGGTGCCATCATGATCGAGAAATTGGCTTGTGATAGCAAGCGTACTGTTCAAGCAAGTAGAGTAAATGAGGGAATCAGTTTTGGGAATGAAAATTCAAAGTGTAACAAAGCAATGGTGTAAACACGAGATTTTATATCAAGATTTGAAAGACTAGGGGTGTGCTTCCGATGGGGTCATGCATTGGAATTGGGGTTGATTATTCAAGCTAATTTCAATCAAAGTGCGGGTAGCCTTGGATCAAGTCATGTTTAGTTATTTTTCAACTTACCAAACATATATACACTATGGTCTCTTTCAAACCCATAGTTGAGAAACAAAGCAACCAATTAGCTTAGGTGAGTCAAGCTATTTCTAGCCTCAACTCTTAGGTGAGAATTTCCTAAATTAAGTTATTTCTAGCCTCAATTTATTATGGAAATCCCGAATCCCTACTATTGAATCCTTACCCAATGATAGAAGTTCTTCATAAAGCAATAATATAATTAGTAAGCTAAATTAATGTTTGCAACCACCAATTTTATAATTAAAACATAAAGGATTCAATAGACTTACACATAATAATCAATTATAAACCCAAATAATCAACACCCATCCCCAAATTCAATCACCTATCATTCACACACCCCTAGAATTAAATTTGGCTACTCATAATGAAGGAACAAGAGAATATACCAAATGGGTTTTCAATAATTCCATTCATCTTCAATAACTATCTTCAATTGCAAGCTAAACTATTCAACAATGATGTTTTTCCATTCAATGAATAAGAAAAGCTAAGAGAACTTGTACTCTAAGGTGTACTCTAACAACTATTCAATTGGTATTAGAAACAATTATGTATATTCCTTGCATATATCTCAAAAAGGGTCTTGGAAGCTTCCCAAATATGCCACAACAAATCTGGACAGTTTTTCCCTTTGGGGCATTTGCGAGACTATCTGTGATGGCACCTGCGGTCGCCCATGGTGACTTGCGGCATGCAGGTGACAAGTCATCAAGGCAGTGAGAAGCCTTTGGCCTGCGATTCCATCTGCGCGAGCACCTACAATCGCCCTAGGTGACTTGCAGAGCACAGGTGCTTGTAATGTTAGGCAGTTCTTCAGCTTCCTTGTCCGCTGGCACCTGTGAAACGCATGTACCATCATGGGATGCGCAGATCTTCTCGCACATCATGGATAGATCTTTTCTCTTCCGGTCATCTCTTGACTTGGATTTCACTTTTAGCTTATTTTAGGTTCAACTCCTCTTCTTTCTTCATTTGATCAATAGTGCATGCATATAAGACAATAAAGGCAAAAAAAACTGCCTAAATCACATTAAATCAAGACAATAATTCATGAATAAAAGTTAAGTAAGTTGGTAGTTTACCAACTTATCAAACCCCCAAACTTGAACTATTGCTTGTCCTTAAGCAAAGTACTCATAAGGAATGGGATTGACACAAACTTCTAAAGACACAAAGATTGCACAAAGGACTACACCGAACCAATGACTTAAGAAAGTAATAAACAAAAGACTCAAAACAAAGATACTAATCCCGTTCGGTACCACCATCACAAGGCAAAATTGTTCACTTCAAAAGCTCTATTCAATAGACTCAAACTTGTCATTCAAAATCAGGAGAATTTTTCATTCAAAAAAATATCATCAAGCTTCTCATGTCATTGGCATAATCCTTCAAGGTTTGCCTTAAGATTCACCACACAACTTATCTCATTTATTTCCCTCAATTGAGATCAAGATTCACTATTTACTTCAAGAATGCAATACCACTCACCACAAGAGAGAATCCCTTTACAATCATGTAATTCACAATATAGGGATTTTAAGAGAACACAAAGACTCACATTTTCTCAAATAAGGTCATGTGCACACACATCAAACCATAGGCTTTGCCCCCATGTAATTTGCCACTAATGTAGAGTAGCAAGGCTCAGAATCACTAAGGACTTGCGGGCAATGATGTAGGCTAGGGCTGATAGTGAGGATTTAATTTGGATCAAGTGACTAAACCTCCCTAATGGTATCATATGCACTCAAGTGCACACCACTCACATTTTTGACTCAACTTTACCTTATTCCTCCCTCTCACAACCCAAGCTTTCCCAACACTATTCTTTCAAACACCCATTTGTTTAGATAATTTGGTAGCACCACTCTATTCTTTTCTCTTCCAATCATTTGTATCTTTGACACTTTGCAGCAATTCACATTGTAAGCATAGGGTTCTACCTCATATTGAAGCACAACTCCTCTTTTTCCACACATTACATGCATACACCCCCAAACTTAGGCTTTTGCCTAGTTCAACATTTCATTTTTGTTAATATTCCCCCCAAACTTAGGCTTTTAGCCTACACTTCCATTTATAGAAATTAGGGAGGATGGGTGCCAAGATAGATAATGCAAAAAGGGTTAAGGTGTCTAATATATTGTGCCAAGGAAAAGTTAAAAGTTCAAAGGGGTTAACTAGGATCAATGTTAAGGGAATGATTTTTAGGCGAAGTGGCTATTCAAAAAGGGCCTAAGGTCATCTTTCAAGCTATGAAACTTCTAGGATTTCACCTTGAATCACATTTGGGGCAAGTTCTAGATAACATGCATACACAAGAACAAAGTAAACCTTGCCACACAAGGCATCACAACACAAGAAGTTCATAATTAATCTCAAAATCAATTAGGACGAATGACTTTTGACAAGCTATTCTGAGTTCCTCACACTCATTTGTGAATCAATCAAGCTAAATGGAGAATGTGCAAGTCATGACAAGAGAATTCTTCTGAAAAAAATCATTTTCCCCTCTTTTCTTAATTTTCAAATTCTTTTCCAAGAAAAATTATTGGTGGGACCATTCGAGATAAGGAAAGTATGGACTCAATCTAAACACTAGAACTTGGCATTTTTCCTTAATAAAATTGCCTCTCAATCTGTCATAGGGAAATACCATCCAGTTCGATACAAAAATAAAGAAAAGAAAATTTTACTCCTTGGGAAAGAACCATAGTATGAAGAAAAGCCTCGAAGTTTATTAAAAATGAACTATTATTTACAAGGCGATATTAGAGTTACACGCTCATGCATCATTGGAGAACAAGGCCCAACATAGGCACTAAGCACAATTTACAAGTTTGGGTAGTGAAACAATTTAACGTGTAGGACTAACTCGACAGGATGGCAATCTCATAACCAACATAATAAAAAGATCAAGCCCATCAAGGGAACAATATAAATCATGATGAGAATACAGGCCCGATGAAGGCACTAAACAAAAACAAACTAATCCAAACATATGCCTTACAAGGGCAAGATTGTCTAAAAATAAAGAATAAAATCCCGACAAGGGTAATAAAATAACATCTTGGCCCGACAAGGGAAATATCACAACCAAAGAACCAAATAAGTGCACCCTCCCCCAACAAAATCATAGCATTGTCCCCAATGCTTAAGCATAAAATAGAAGAAGGAAGATGCAAAAACTCCCTGACCACAATAATCTGAGTTGTCCTCCTGCTGAGCTGCTTTAGAACTAGGGCATATTCCTCCAATACAGGAATACGCTATTTGATGGGACTCCAAGATCACCTTCTGCATCACCATATCATCCTCCTCATCCTCACCTCCCAAGGAAGAAAATAGATCATCCACTGGTCCAGTAGTGGGGCAGGGTGCAACCATACCCTCCTCAAGTGAGCTCATGTCTTCCATTGTCATGGGTGCCTTATCCTTTGCTTTCTCCACATCAACCTAGATAGTAGTGACCGCATGTTCCATGACCTCAACTCTCTTACAAAGCTTTCCAAAATTCTCCAAGACATCTTTCATAGCATCCTTAAAATCTTTCTAAATAAGTCCCAACAACCTCTTAGCCAATGTGTTCAACTGATTCTCGTGAGAATAGGTTATGTTAACCAACTGTTGAAGGCCAGACAGGGCTACGGGTGAAGGAGATGGTTAAGGGGTGCAACTTCTAGAGGATTTTCCAATAACACAGGAGTAGGAGTGCCAGACACTGACCTTACTAGAGAGAAGTCACCCATGTAAAAATCTACCTCGGAGGTCCCCACATCACTAAAACCCTAAAACTTCCTTTTTTTAACCTTAGGCGCATCTGCATCCTTCTTTTTGTGAATATCAACTATCCTGGTTGCATGAATAGACTTATCAAAGGATAAGTAAGGAATCCCAACCCCAACCTTGGCACACATCTTGCTAATAAGAACTGGATGTGGCATTGAAATGGCAGGTTGGCGAGCTTTATTTTTGATCACTACCACTACTATCTCTCCATATTTCACATGCACCCCTGATATGATGCAAGAAACTAATATGGCCCCCTCATGGGAAACCTTTTGATCATTTTTGGAGAGGAGGAAATGGAAGTGAATGAAATCATACCATAGCTTGGATTTAAAGGGGAGGTCCTGGCGAGGAATTTCACCACCAAACTCAGCCCATAGAGGCTGGCCCGGAGCAATGATCTTTGCAACCCAATCGAGCAAACCATTCTTTAAAGAAACTTTTGCAGCGTAGTCAGTCCTTGAGGCGATTGGTATGCCCCAATAGATTGAATTGATGGAAGCAGGAATCATATCAATCTCTTTGCCTCTAACCATAATAAAGTCCAAGCAAGGAAAATCTTTGGGTTTACCTGAATGCTTTATAGCGTCTTTCTTTGCTTGAAAAGCGATCATAGAACTTAAGGACCACTTCCGGGTAGTATCCTATTGCACCTCTAGAAAAGGGAACCAATTAATCTATCATAGAAAATTGGTTGGTGATATTGGGGAATGCATCCCCAAGCCCAGCCAAGTTGAAGCCTCTCTCTGGTGTGGATGACCAGTTTGCTTTGTATTTGACATAAAGGAGCTTCATGCCCTCCATACAAATTTGGTTCTCTCCTCATTAATCTAAACTGGAGGAGCCTCTGAAGTAACCTTGGGATCTTTCTTCTTTCCCTTGTTCTTTCTTTTAGTAGTGCTCGAAGCTGGAGTTTTTTGTGTTACGACCGGAGTTACCCCTGCTTGACGACATGATCTGCAAGAGGGATGTGAGTACCAAATAAAACCAAACAAGAATGTTTTTTTATTTTTCATTAGGAATAAAAGAAAAATACTACAAGAAGTTAATGAAATAAAAAGAACTTGAATGCATAGAGAAGAAAATAACACCAAGTTAACTACTGGCATGTGCGTTTCACATGTGATTCGCAAGTGGAGACCCAAAACTTGCATATGATCTCGCACATGCTAGACAGTTAATTGGTGAAGGGGAGATGTATATGCAATGGCACATGCATTTTGCATGAGCCAACATGCAGCACACACATGCTTGGCAATAAACATTCAGTTTTATCATCCACCTGCGTTTCCACCTGCATTTCGCAGGTGAAGACTTGCAACACACATGTGGAATGTAGGTGGAAAGAAGAGGGTAAGTTTCAAATCCCCGCTTCCACTTGCATTGCACATGCATTTTTCAAGGCAACACCTGTGGCACACAAGTGCCTAACAGGTAGGAACACATTTTAACAACACGAATGCATGGCAAAGCAATTGTTTTGACCAATTTCTAAGTTAAACGGATACTCAGACTTCACCAAAAAGCTTCACAATTATACAAGACCAATATCATCACAATCACGTATGTTCAACAACTTCCCTTAAGAAAGGCGTTATCCCATCTATCATCGAAAATATTAGGCTATATGATTAGCATGACAAGTATATCAAAACACAATAATAAGCACTCTCTCTTAAAAAAAAGTGCACACTGGACAATTCAAAGTCAACTATACTACTCAAGAGCACTATGATTAATAAATTTTATCCCAACACAAGATTATTTCAATCAAAGCCTGCAATAACGATGATTTTTCTTTAAGAATGACATCACTCAATCTATCATAGGGACAAACTATGCATTATCAATGAGTGGGTTACTCAGACTTCACCCCAAACTCAAAATTTTAGGCCAAAAATCATCACAGATAACATGCATAACCATCAAAAGCACAATCTACCAATTTTTGACAATCCATAATAACAATAAGACCCAAAATTGAATTCAAAATCAGATTTCAAGCAAAAATACACTATGGAAGATTTCAAGTAGCATGCCTTACTAAAATTACTCCCTAAACACATAAAACAACTATTTAACTTAAGGAAGCATACCACAAGCGAAGAAGATAGAGTGAGGAGTGACAAATTGAAGCTTTGGAGACCTAAAAATGATGACCCATGATTTTTCTTGCCAGAAAGTGTGCGGCGGCAGTGGTGGTGTTGTGCAGTGGAATGATGGAGGAGAGAAAAGTTAAAAAGTGGGAAAGAATTTATAGTATTGAGGGAGATTGTGGAGAGAGTTTGAAGGTTTTAGGAATTGTAAATGGTGAGAATAGAGGTGAAAGAGGCGGTTTAAAGGTGAGAAAGAAAAAAAAAAGACTCGGGTCGCATCTGGGTTGGGTCAATTCAACAGGTAGGTAAAACAACTTAAAAGCCATACCTGTTCCTGTGACACCACTTGCGTTTTGCAGGTGGTCACTTGCATTTTGCAGGTGGTTTTGTAGGTAATGAATTTCAATCGATTTTGTTCCAGTGCACTGGATGGGACCTGCAATGGCACATGCATGTCGTGGGTCCTCATATGCATTTTGTACTTGTCTTTGCAGATGCCTCATAAATTTTTTTTTCTTTAGTTCACTGCCTCTGAGGTGCGACTCAACCTGCGTTCCGCGCATTGGCAATTGCAAAATCTAGGTGGGACACATGGCCTCCCTAGGATATTTTTTAACACTTAGCCACTTTTTCAATCTCCATGCATTCCTGAATATACACCAAAAGAACAGAAAAGTGAAGTAAGTAATTCAAAAACACTTGGGTTGCCTCACAAGAAGAGCTTGATTTTATTTCGTGGTACGACAATAGTACCTCAAGGATTAATTATTGCTCGAAGTCATGATGATATGATTAGCATGATCCCATCCGAAACTCCAAAATTACTTTCTCAAGACCTTCATCAATTCATTCCTTTCCCATGTAGTAACACCTTAGATGTGGACAATGGTAGGGTGTCATTCGGACCAATGTGCATATACACTAAGTTTTGTAGCTTAAGCATGATAAACTCACTGGGTCCCTATTTCCTCGACCATCTTATAGGACAAGCTGATCACTCGATAGTTCCCCTCTAATCACTTCTTCACAAGGACCCTCAACCGACTCGTCCTTGGTAGCAATCACATATACAACCTGATATTCATCTGGGGGCTTCATAGGATGACATACATTGAACGTGAATTCTTTGCTCCCCACCCAAAATTTTAGTTTTCCGAACTCCCCATCAATGAGAGCTCTTCTGGTGGCTAAAAAATGGGTGCCTTAAAATTATGGGCACCTCTAAATCCATGTCGCAGTCTAAAACCACAAAGTCCACTGGGAGCATAAGATTGAGGCAATAATTCATGCTTAAGAGCTAAATAAGTTGGTAGATTAAAATTTATCAAACCCCCAAACTTATATTATTGCTTGTCCTCAAGCAAAACATTCGCTAAGCACCGGATTGACTCAAGCTTCAAAGACACAAGGATCATACTATGACTACTACAACTCAACGAAACAAAACAAACAAAAAGACTCAATCAAAAGCACTAATCTCAATTGGCACTACCATGAGCTCAAGGCAATCACAATTATTTCAAAATTCTTTTCAAGAGACTTCGGTCCTTTTCATTCAAAATTGGGGACTTTTTAACTTAAAGCAGGATCAATTAACATCTTAAGTAATTGACACTAAACTTTCAAGGCTTGCCTCAAAATTCACTTCACAACTTATCACATTTATTCCCTTCAATTGAGGTCAAGGCTTTACCATTTACCCCAAGGTTGTAATGCCACTCACAACAAGAGAGAATCCCACTCACTATCATGCATTTCACAATAATTAGTATCATATGATAGAACAAAAGACACTCACTCTCTCACAGAAGTTCAAGTGCATACACGTAGAACCATAGGCTTTCCCTTCATATAAATCGCTACTAATGTAGAGTTGCAAAGCTCAGAATCACTAAGGACTTGCGGGTAACTATGGAGGCTAGGGTGAAGGTAAGGATATCATTTAAGATAAGTAACTAGAACCTCCCTAACGCTAACATTAGGCATTCAAGTGCACCGCTCACATCTTTGATTTAACTTCACCTTATTTCTCCCTCTCACAACCCAAGCTTCTCCCAAAGCCATTTCTTCAAACACCTTTGTTTTACTCTTTTAGCATTCACAAAGCAAGAGGTAAAATGACTATCCAAAGAGGGCCTAAGATCATCTTCCAAGCCAAGCAACATCTAGGATTTTGCCTTGAATCACATTTCAAGCAAGTTCTAGATGACATGCATACACAAGAACATACTAAACCTTACCATATGAGGCATCACAAACATTAGGAATTAACAGCTATTCTCAAGCCCAGTTTAAATAAGGACTTTTGGCAAGCTATTCTGAGTTTCATGCAACTCAATTGTGAGAAAAAAGTCAAATGAAGAATTTAAATATCATGACAAGAGATTGCTTGAATTCATTTTCCAGTGTTTGCTCAATTTTCAAAAATCATTTGCCAAGATTTTTTTTTTTGGTGGTCCCTTTCGAGGCAAGTGCGACACAGACTCAAAACAAATACTAAAACTAGCATTTCCCTTAAGAAAGTCTCCTATTAATCTATCATTGGGACATGCAACCCAGTTCAACACAAAAATAAAGAAAATATTTTTTTTCTCCTCGGGAAAGAACCATGGTATAAAGAAAATCCTTGGAGTTTATTAAAACTACTATCTACAAAGGCAATATTTCAAACTACGCTCTCATGGATCATTTGAAGAATGAGGCCTAGCAAAGGCACTAAGAGAAAATTTGCAAGGCACGGGTAGTAGGACAATTGATATGTAAAATCAACCCATCACCATAGCATACACTCACATCACAGATCAAGCTCGATGAGGTGAAATATATATCAGCATAGAAAATAAGGCCGACAAGGGCAAAACAAAATCATCAAACAAATTCCTGACAAGGGATAAATAGTATCTAAACTTTATAAACCAAGCCCGATAAGGGAACCAAATGTATCAAAATAAAAAACCAAGCCTTAAAAGAGCACCAATAAACACCTACCCCTAAATAATAATATGCATTATCCCCAATGCACACAAAAAGAAAGCGATCAAAGAGTGTAAAGAGTAAAGTGCAAGGACTCCTTGACTAGCATCAAGACTCAGAGTGACTATCTGTGCCCGACTTCTTATGAATTCTATTAACCATACTAGAGCATCATCAAATAGAGTGTTCCAGCCTATAAACCTGGCAGGGTCATGAATCGAGGCATCTCTAGCCAGCTAGAAAGGACCAAAATGTTAAGCATTCACCCATTTATCCGGGTAATGAAAGAGAGGATCCTGGGAGCTCGAACTAGCACCAGCTCTGTGAGCATTACTAGCCTGATCTACCTCTTGTATTTAATCTATATCGTAAGTACATGTCATACTTTTGCCTTCCCACTAGTCATCCTGAGGGCTTATCTCTCTCTGAGGTGACGCTAGAGCAGCATCCAAGAAACTGAAGTCTAGACCCAAATATGTAACATTAATGGTAATTTTGTCCACCTCTTTCTTCAAAGAAACTATGGATCCCTCAATCATATCAACCGAGCGCAAAATTTGCCTATACGTTTAAGGGTCGGCTTCATAGCTGCCTTGATGGTGTTCCAAATCATAGTGGGTATGTCTTTAGATAGCTCACATAACTAAGCATTAATGTTTCAAGTTATTTTATCAATCTTGAGAAAACCACACGTTGAAGAAAATTGTGAAAAGGGAGAGGACCTAAGAGGTAATGAGTAACCCTGTGCATTTCCCAACATTGCAGGAGTAGGAACACAGTCTCATATTGTGTGAGAATGGCATCAAGAGAACTAGTAGTAACTACTGTACCCAAACCTAGTGCAAGCCTCCTTCTTTTAATTCTGGGAGCATCTTCATCCCTCTTTATGGCTAGATCAATGACTCCCTCGGCACAAACTATTTTATCTAAAGGCCAAATGTGAGGGCATTTAGCATGAAGGCAAAGCAAACTGATAAGGACATGAAAAGGCATAGATGTAGCCTGGTGTCTATCTTTCCTTTAGAATTGTTCAGCTATTATATTTCCAACATTGATGTGAATATTTTTCATGATGCAGGCAATAAGAATAACTTACTCGATGGAGACGTGGTTGATATTCTTTGATGGGATGATTCTTCAGTAGATGAGGTTGAGCCAGATCCTGGCTTCGAACTTTAGATCTTGGCAAGATATCTGACCCTTAGTCACAGCCTAGAGAGGCTTCCCCTCAACAATAATATTAGCTACCCAAGTAAATTGATCACCTTTTGTAGCTATATATTTTGCATATTCTATCCCTGATGGCACTGGGTCACCGCAGTAAATATTATTGATGGCTGCGGGTGTAATGTTGACCTCTCTTCCCCGTGCCAAGATAGACTATAAATAAGACATCTCCTTAAAACAACCCTTATGCTTCAAAATATCTAGTAGTGCCAGGTATGAGGCATAAAATTCCCTCGCTGTTGCTGGGAAATATGGGGCTGGTACCACTGTGAATGGATCCCAATCCCGTATGTAGAACTGGTTTGCCATATTTGGGAGATCATCCTTGAAAGATGCATATTCTAACCAATCCTCCTTTGTGATCGCCCGCTTCTCATGGAAGGTGAGATAGTAGGGTTTCATACCCTCAAGACCAAATTAGAGTTGTTCCACAGCATGCTCCTAAGTCTGCACAGGCTCGGGAGGAACTTTGGGTTCTTTATCTTTACTTGGGGTCTTACAAGCATGTTGATTAGTGATTGGTATGCTTGAACACATAGTTTTCAAAAGGATGTGAGCACAAAGAAAAGAGAAAAAAATATTTTTGTATTTATTGAGGTTTAACCAAAAGGAAACAACTAAAAAGAGGTATGTAATACAAAGAAATTTAATGAAAAAAGAAAGGAGCATCAGGGGCTAACTGCCCAGCACCTGTATGCCACTTGTATGCCGCAAGTGAGGACTCGTAGCTCGAAAGTGAGATGCAGTGCTATGGCAAAATCATGAAGGATTTTTGGCCCACCTGCTCTTCACATGCATTTTACAGGTGAAGAATTAAGGGTGACTTTCTGCCCAACTCCTACATTGCACCTGCATTTCACAAGGCGACACCTGCAACACAGAAATGTTCCACTGTGCAATTCTACTACTAATCAAGCATCAATTCCATACATAGGCAAATTTTTGACCAAAAACAAAGTCTAACGGGTACTCAGACTTCTCCGTAGAGATTTACTAATAGGGTTTATACCATAATTGACAACTCAAGCATGAATTCAATGATTTCCCTTAAGAAGGACGTTACCCCATCTATCATCAGGAACTATCGAGCTACAAGCTCAATCGATTATAATCACTTCAAGATGCATATGAATCACACATTCTCAACCAAAGTGCTCATCAAACAATATAATCTAACAATCTTACTAATGAACACAATGGTAATTATCTTAGCCTAACGTATCACTATTTCAATCAAAACCCCAATGCAACGATGATTAGCCTTTAAGAATGACGTTACCCAAACTATCATAGGGCCAAACCATGCATCACAATTGAGTGGGGGTTACTTAGACTTCACTCCCAATAAAATTTCATGTCATGAATTGTCACGACCTGATTTCTCAGGTCATGATGACACCTACAATCCCCCCTGTAGGCATACAAATTTGCATGGCTCAGAATGGTTAGTAATGGGACACCAGAAAGCGAAGCACATACGAGAAAAAGTATAAGCGAAAGACTGAAAAGAAGATATAAAAGAGAAGAAAATCTGAAATATATATATATATATATATACACGGAAGCTAAACTATTTCACGACCTGGTATCACAGTATAAAAGCCACTACTATATACAAAGTACAAAAGGGTACAAAATAACAAAATACAACTGTCTCTGAATAACAAAAGAGTAAATAGTACAAAAGAAGAGATAAAATTCAAGCCTTGATCACCAGGATCTCACCCTAAGTCTCGAATGTCTGGAAGATGCACGAGTCTGCATGATCATCGGTGATAGCTCACACTAGGATCTGCACCAGAAGATGCACAATTGCAATATGAGCACCAATTGCAAAGCAAGAAGTACCCAGCAGGCATCATCGTCTAACTAAGCAAATATAAGATATAAAAGCAGTATAAAGTAGTTAAGAAAGAAGTAGCCATATAAGCAAATAGAGGAAACACACGGAAGCTTGCAACAAATAGAAGACAGGGAAAAACATGTATACTATGCTAGCCATAGAAGATATATATCACAAAACACAGGTGAAAGAGTAGAGAACGCACATGGATCCTTGCAATAAAATATATATATATATATATATATATATATATATATATATATATATAAAGAGAGAGAGAGAGAGAGAGAGAGAGAGAGAAAGTTAAGAACATGGCGGTACACTAGTAACCTGAAATGAAAAGGGGAGGAAAGAAAGGCAATTATAAACATAATCATGCTAACAATATCATTCACAAGGTAAGGATGATTTGGAAGACAAACTAACCAATAACTATAATACGAACGAGTAAGCAAAGCTACCTATAGTCCCAACGAGCACCCATACACTCGAGGAACATATACAAGTGAAAACAAACCCTTTGATATCCCATACTACCGGAGCATACACTCAACAAATAGAAAACAAGGGTGGAATCGCACACATAATGAATAATATGATATAAAATACTAGTGGTACAATATGCACCTCTTCCGGCATCCGTAAGCCCAACAAAACCAATGGAAGTCTTCCCTCGTATACCTCTACTCCCCCGTATAAACCTCCTCCTGCACTCTCAGCCCGTAGCCCCTAGTTTAGATTAGCAAGGTCTATGGAGGTCTCCGCGACCATATACAACTCTCAAATTAGTAAAAAAGTCATGTCTAGTGCTTTGGCCCAGCCGAGCCTAGTATCGTATCAAAATCAATAGAAAATAGGTCTAGCCCTTCGGCCCAACCGAGTCTTGAATCAGTGTAAAAACTCATCTTAAAATCTCTTTTACTCCAAGAGGATCCATAAAACCAGTTTAAATCCATTTTTAAGCCATTTATAAATGAAAACGGGCCTTCGAGGCCATACAAGGTTTAGAAAACCGTTATAGTTAGGCCCGCAACCATAATAGTAGTAAATCAATGCTAAGAACCCTTTTTCATGACAATAATGATATGCTCAAGTACAATCAGTAGCCCAACGGCTCATAATCAACCTACCAACCCTACATAGGCTCAATTCGCTCTACAACACAAATAGCCAACTCATAATCATAAATCAATGTCTCAGACTCGCAGACATTTCCCAAATCCCACCATCTATGGTCCTAAGGCAAAGACAAAGGACACACAGGGACACAAGGGTAATACAACAATATGAGATCAAATACTAAAGCCAACATTGAAAAATAAGATGGACAGGAAAAAGTGGACAAGGTCAGGGGTGCCAACCTAGTAAACCTAACGCAAAGATGCTACATAGTACAATTATATTCTATAAAAGCAAAGTCTAAGGTGGGTAAGCCATAACCTACCTGGCGTCCGATGATAAGATACTGGGAAGCTAAAGCCCAAGCCTGAACTTCTCCGATAAGCCCTAAATAGCAATCACACTAGTAAGAATGTAATCTACGCATTAAAACAAAACTAGCGACACCTATATTGATAATAATTTAGCCGGGTCAAAAGCAGGCCTGTGGGCCCTGCAACCCAAAACTAGAAATGAAAACTACTACGAGGTCTCCAATGCTACCAGGAGAGCATGCTAAAAAACTAAGCGAGGACGGATAAGGAAAAGCTTAAAACAACCCTTGAACTTTAAGAGAAAAATTTAGGAATCAAATGATGAAATTACAGAATTTAAGGGAGGGAAACTTACAATTGAAGGTGGAGACTTGATCACGAGGACGGAAACAATCACCCCAATGCTTGACAATAAACCCACAGAGAATTTGGAGCTTAGAGCTCGAGAGACAATGGTGGAAATGTTTTGAAACTAAGAACAATTGAAGAAGAAAGTTTTTTATAAGCTGCCAGTGCTAGGCGCATGCGCGCCCAAAAGAGCTGCAGGGGCGTCATCACCATGGCAAGTGAGGGAGCGCAGGCGCGCCCTTTGTTGAAGCCACCACGCTCCATAAGGATGGCACCAAGGGTGAAAGTATGGCTGCATTGGTGCGGCCAAGGCACCACCGTCGTTCCTGTATCAGAAGCAGCAACAACCAGCTACAAACTCAACTCAAAACCAAACTGCTCGCACACCCGGGGAACATTCCGAACCTCGCGAACACAAACCAAGGGTGATACCCTACCAGTAATGGTATTACGGACACAATAAAATTGATAAAATCCGCAACGAGTTTGATTTAATGAAAAGCGAGCCCCACTCCCAAATGGATAACTTTCCAAAAATGAAATCCAAAGGCCAAAAATGAGTTCAGAAGCTAGGGACCCGAACCAACGGTCCCTCTAGCCCAAAGTTGGCATTCCAAAGTTAACAGAACTGACAAAATTTTCATCCGAGAATGTCTTCTCCGAAAGTTGAACAAAGTCAAACTTTCAAGCCTAACAAGCCTGAAATTACAGAAAAGGAGATAAACCCAAAACGAAAGCTCCCAAAACCTGGCCAAGGGTCCAACTAGACCAAAATCCATGCTCTGGAGCTAATGGAACTTTCAGAATTCAATTCCAAGCATGTTTTCTATGAATTTTGACTAAAGTCAATGATTTCCAAAATTAAAGCTCTAAAATAGGGAAATGGTCATAATGACTCAACAAATGGCTTAGGCACTGAACCATCGGTCCCAGCAAGCTATAAATGACTTGGTACCACTATAGGCAAGCCCTAACAGTACAAAGAAAGTGAAAATGCGACAATGACCAAAAGGGTCATTACATCATCTACTACTAAAAAGACTTTCATCCTCGAAATTCATAAAAAAAGAGTACTTGAAGGATCAAACAATTGCGTATACTAAGCTCGCATCTCTATCTCAGTCTCCCAGGTAGCCTTCTCAATTGGATGATGCCTCTACTAAACCTTAACCTGAGGAATGTCTCTAGACCTCAATCTCTTGCATCTCTGGCTAGAATGGCTACCGACTCCTTAACAAAGATCAAACTCTCATCTTACTGTACTGAATCCTACTGCAACACATGTGACTCATCCAAAACATACCGCCTCAATATTGATACATGGAAGACTACTTGCAGAGCTAAAAAAATCAGAGGCAAGACTAACATATAAAAAACACTACCAAACCTCTGAAGAATCTCAAATGGCTCGATGTACCTGGGGCTAAGATTGCCCCACCTGCCAAATCTCATCACGCCCTTCATGGGTGATACTCGAAGAAATACCAATTCACCAACAATGAACTCTAAGGAACGATGTCTATGATCTGTGAAGATCTTCTGCCTACTCTGGGCTGCCCGTAGTCTATTCTGAATAACCCAAACATTGTCTAAGGAATCATGAACTAAGTCTGTACTCTGCGGCCTAGACTTCAAACCACCGAACTAACCCGCTGGCAATCTGAAATGCCTACCATATAATGCCTCAAAAGGTGCCATGCCAATACTCGAGTTGTAATTAATATTATACGCAAACTCTACCAAAGGTACATACTGATCCCATGAACCCCTAAAGTCCAATATATAGGCCCGTAATATGTACTCCAAGACCTGGATAGTCCTCTCAGACTGACCATCTGTCTAAGGGTGGAATGCAGTGCTCAGATGAACCTCTGTACCCATCTCTCGCTGAATAGTCCTCCTAAACTGAGAGGTAAACTGAGCGCCAGGGTTTGAAATAATAAAAGCTGGAACCTCATGCAAATGAACCACCTCATGGAGATAAATCTAAGCCAACCTCTCTGCACTATAATATGAATGAATCGGCAAGAAGTGTGTAGACTTAGTCAGCCTATCAACAATAACTGAAACAGAGTCAAATCCTAAAGAACTGCATGGCAACTGTGTTAGGATGTCCATAGTGATCTCCTCCCACATCCACTCAAGAATGGGAAGTCTCTATATCAATCCTCCAGATCTCATGTGCTCGAACTTAACCTACTGATAGTTCAAGCACCTAGATACATACTCTACTATGTCCCACTTCATACCACTCAACTAGTAAAACTACCTCAAATCTCGATATATCTTAGTTGCGCCCTAATGGATGGAATATCTGGAATAATGAGCCTCACAGAGAATCAACTAAATCAAATCCTCATCTCTTAAAACACAAAGGCGACTATCAAAATCTCAGAAAACCCTCATAATCTAAAGTAGCCCTGCTGGCCTTACCCTATACAACCTGATCACAAATGGCACATAATCGCTGATCCTTAAACTGATGCTGCTGAATCTAGTCAACCAGAGTAGAATAGACCTTAACACTTGTAAGAACTCTAGTAGGATCTAACAAATCTAGTCTAACTAAATAGTTAGCCAAGGACTAGATGTCCAAGGCCAACGGTTTCTCTGAAACTGAAAGAGAAGCCAAGCTAGCCATACATACTACCTTCCAGCTCAAGGCATCCACCGCCATATTTGCCTTGCCTGGATGGTACAGAATAGTGAAGGTCATAGTCCTTCAGTAACTCAATCCATCTCCACTGCCTAGAGTTTAGCTCTCTCTAACTTGTGAACTCCATATAAGTAGTGCCTACATATCTTGAGCGCGAATACTACCGCTGCTAACTCCATGTCATGAGTGGGGTAGTTGCGCTCATGAACTTTCATCTACCTTGATGCATAAGCTATCACATGATCTTACTGCATCAACACACAACCAAGACAAACTAATAAAGCATCACAATACACAGAGAAGCCCTAACCCTCAAATGTCAACACTAGAGCAGAAGTTAATAAAGCCTTAAGCCTCTGAAAACTATCCTTGCACTGATCTGACCAATGAAATGGGACATCCTTCCTAGTCAGCCTAAACCCGTTGCCTTACCACTTGGCCACGGACTATAATATCCTGCCAACCCAACAAACCTGCGAACCTCAGTAGGAGTAGTAGGTCTCAAACAATCACGAATGGCTGCAATCTTCCCTGGGTCCACTCTAATCCCATCCTAGAAACCAAATATCCTAGGAATGCCACTGACTCAAGCCAAAACTCAGACTTTGAGAACTTGGCATAAAGCTAATGATATCTCAACGTCCAAAGTACGATCCTCAAATACTGCTTCTGCTCCTCTGCACTCCGCGAGTATATAAATATGTCATCAATTAAGACTATCATGAAAAAATTCAAGTACGGCCTGAGCACCATGTGCTTCAGGTCCATGAATGCTGTGGGGGCATTAGTCAACCCATAAGACATCACCAGGAACTCATAGTGGCCATAACGTGTCCTGAATGATGTCATAGGGATGTACTCTGCCCTAATCCTCAACTGGTGGTAGCCTAACCTCAAATCTATCTTAGAAAACATAACCAAACCCTGGAGCTGATCAAATAAGTCATCTATACATAGCATCAGATAGCTATTCTTTATAGTCACCTTATTCAGCTATCGATAATCAATAAACATCCGCATCGAACCATCCTTCTTCTTCACAAACAGAATTGAAGCACCCTAAAATGACACACTCGGCGTAATAAAACTCATAGATAACAAGTCCTGAAGATGAACCTTAATCTCCCTCAACTCAGCTGGAGCCATATGATATAGGGTAATGCAAATGGGCCTGGTACCCAACTTTAACTCAATGGAAAAGTCTATATCACGCTTAGGTGGGAGACCTAGAAGGTCAGTCTGAAAAACATCTAAGAACTCCCTAACCACAAGAACTGACTCGAGAGAAGAAGTGTCAGTGCTATCATCCTGCACATATGCTAGATAAGACAAACACCCACACAAAACAAACTTCCTATCCTGAAGATAAGAAATGATCCGAGACAATGTACGACTAGCAAAACTGTGCCACACAATCGGGGATACACTGGGCACGATTATAGTAAAGGTCTTGGCATAAGAATCCAAAAGCACTCGGTGAGGGGATCACTAGTCCATGCCCAGAATCACATCAAAATCTAATATATCTAAAATCATCAGGTTAGCCCAAGTCTTAAGATCACCAACAACTATTAAATAGGATCTAACAACTTGATCCACTACTAAAGAATTGCCTACCGGGGTAGTAACAAATACAAGAACAAATAGTGTCTCACTAGACAGCTCAAAAAAGGAACAAAGTAGGCAAAAACATATTAACACGAAGATCCAAGATCAAACAATACTAAAGCTTACTTTTTGCATACAGAAATCATACCTGTGATCACTGTATCCGAGACCTCTACCTCCGGTCTACTAGGGACTGCATAGAACTAACCCTGACCTCCCCTTAATTAACTGCCATCCTGACCACCCATCCTGCCACATTGGCCACCACCTTCTCTGAATGGTTACTGCACTTCTCTCAGTGGCTTAGCCGGTTGAGCGGCTGGCTAAATTATGCCCCGCTGGGGGCACTCCCTAGAATAGTGACTAATCATACCATACTTATAGCACAACCCTGATGGCCCACTCAGTCAAGACAAATTGGCTGAACCGGTATGGCCACCATGGCCTGATGCCTAGATATTATACCATTTGATGGCTGACCACTATGACTCTGATCAAAGGGATTCCTAACTAAAGTCTAAAGTAATGCCTATACTGGCTAGCTAGACTGACCTTGATGCTTCTGTTGCTGATACCCATGGACCCACTGGCCTGAACCTCTACCACCAAAATGGGAACCGCTGAACTGCACTAATAGCGTAGCCTCTTATCTCTAGCCCCACAGTAATGACGATGCAAATACTCTATAGTACAGACATGGTTTGCTATCACCTAAAATGGTTTCCCATTGGAAAATAGTATATCTCAGTAGTCTGCCGAATCTCGGTCCTCAACCCCAAACAAATCGATGAAACCTGTCTAGATATGTAGGAATGATCATAGCCCTAAATCAAGCCAACTGGTGGAAACGGGTCTTATACTCAGCCACAGACATAAACCCCTGCATCAACCTGGTAAGCTGCTCTCTACAACGCTCATGATCACTCTGTGGCAAGAACTTGGCCATAAAGGCCATATAGAACTCTCTCCAGGTCAACTGAGGAGACTAAGATTGTCTGTAAGCTACCTGAGCCCTCCACCAAAGCTTAGCTAGGCCATCTAGCTGATAAGTAGTATAAAAAACCACATGAGTATCCAAAAACCCAAGATGATGAAACATCTCCTCGCAAGTAGAAATGAAATCATATGCACCCTGTTTGGGAGCACCAGAGAACTTCGGCAGAGACAATCTCAAAAACTGGCCCAGAGACTTCTACTCCAACTCTATCATAACTGGGCGAGGAGCAAGAGGTTGGGAAACTATAGGCACCGACAAAACCTTTACACAGGGAGCCACAATAGCAGGCTGTACTCCTGAACCTTAAACACCCACGGATACCACCTAAGCGGAAGTCTGTGCTATATCTGAAAGCTGACCCCTAACCATACCCAGTAACTAAAGAAGAAAACCTTAGATATCTGATGAAGGAGTTGGGGCTGGTGCAACAATAGATGTTGGTACTAGCCCCGGTGGCACCTGGGCTGCTACCTGGTCCATGAGCTGCTGATATGGGACTAACTCAGGCTCAACCTCACCCTCAGGAGCTCTAACTGGTGTCGCTGCTCGGGCATATCCCTGACCTCTACCTCTACAAACACCCTGGCCCCTAGCTGGAGTTAGGTGTGTTGGCATCGAAGCCTCGTCCTCATCCGCAGCCGAGGATTTCATATAAGCCATCTACGGAAGAGTGAACTATAACAAATAAGGTTTCCAGGAAACCATGTAGGATAAGACGCATAATATACAAGCAAGAAAGTATTCACACTTCCTAAAATATCACTGTAGCCTCCTAAAGATAGGATACACACATCTCCACCTTAATTTATAGGACTCTACTAGACATTGACTCCTATACTGATGACACTAGTGAACCTAGGATCTGATACCAAGATATCATGACCCGATTTCTCAGGTCATAATGGAACCAATAATACCCCTTTTAGGCATACCAATTCTTGTGACCCAGAACAATTAGTAATGGGCCACCAGAGAAGCGAAGCACATATGAGAAAGAGTAATAAGCGAAAGACTGAAAGAAGATATAAAAGAGAAGACAACCTGAAATTTATATATATACATATATATACAGAAGCTAAGTCATCCCACAATGTCGTATCATAGTATAAAAGCCACTACTATATATACAAAGTACAAGAGGGTACGACATAAGAATATACAACTGCCTCTGAATAGCAAAAGAGTACATAGTACAAAAGCAGAGATTAAATCCAAGCCCCGATCACCTGGAGCTCACCCTAAGTCTTGGATGTATGGAAGCTGCATGAGTCTGCATAATCAGCGGTGATAGTTCACACTAGGATCTGCACCAGAAGATGCAGAAGTGTAGTATGAGAACTTATTACAAAGCAATGGGTACCCATTAGGCATCATTGGCCGACTGAGCATATATAAAATATAAAAGCAGTATAAAGTAGATAAGAAAGAAGTAGTCACACAATCAAACATAGGAAACACATGAAAGCTAGCAACAAATTGAAGACAAGGAAAAACAAGTATACTATGCAAGCCACAGAAGATATATATCACAGAACACTAGTGAAGGAGTAAAGAACGCACTTGGATCCTTGCAACAAAAATATATACAGAAAGTTAAGAACATAGGGGTATACTTGTAACCTCAAATGAAAAGGGAAGGAAGGAAAGGCAACTATAAACATAATCATGCTAACAGTATAATTCACTAGGTAAATATGACTTTAAAGACAAACTGACCAGTAACTATAATACGAATGAGTAAGTAGAGATACCTACAGTCCCAACAGGTGACCATACACCCGAGGAGCACATACAAGTGAAAACAAACCCTCCAGCATCTCATACTGCCGGAGTGTATACTCAATAAATAGCAATAAAGGGTGGAACCGCACACATAAGGAATGATATGCTATGAAATGCCAGTGGTACTGTATGCACCTCCTCCGATGCCTATAGGCCCAGCAGGTAGAACCCATAGAAGGCTTCACCCGTATACCTCTACTCCCCCTATACCCTTCCCCTGACACTCTCGGCCCATAGCCCCTAGTCTGGATCATCAAGGTCCACAAAGGTCTCCACAACCACATACAATTCTCAATATCTTAATAACTCTGTCTATTCGGGACTTAAAAAGTAGAAAGTCATGTTTAGCGCTCTGGCCCAGCCGAGCCTAGTGTCATATAAAAATTAGTAGAAACTAGGTCTAGCCTTATGGCCCAGCCTAGTAAAGAATCAGTGTAAAAACTCATCATAAAATATCATTTACTCCATAAGGATCCGTAAAACCAGTTTAAATCCATTTTAAGCCATTTATAATTGAAAATGGGCCCTCGAGGCCATGTAAGGTTTAGAAAATAGTGATAGTCAGGCTTGCGGCTTTAATAGTAGTAAATCAATGCAAAAAAATGATATGCTCGAGTATAATCAATATCCCAATGACTCACAATCAACCTACCAGCCCTACACACGCTCAATACGCTCTACATCAAAGATAACTAGCTCATAATCATAAATCAATATTCGAAACACACAGACATTTCCCAAATTCCATCGTCTATGGTCCAAAGGAGAAGACAAAGGCCACAAGGTAATACTACAAAATAAGATCAAATACTAAAGCCAACACAGGAAAATAAGACAGACAGGAAGAAAGCAGACAAGTTCTGGGGTGCTAACCTAGTAAACCCAACCCAAAGATTCTAGATAGTACAATTATATCCTATATAAGAAAAGTCTAAGGTCGGTAAGCCATAACTTACTTGGCGTCAGACGATAAGCTAATGGGAAGACAAAATCCAAGCTCGAACTGCTTCGAGAAGTACCAAATAGCAATTACACTATCAAGAACATAATGTACGCATTAAAACTGAGCTAACAACACCCATATTACTAATAATTTAACAAGGTTGGAATCCGAGTCAAAAGAGAGCTCGTGGACCTCTCAACCCAAAAAAGAAACGAAAACTACTATGAGGTCTCCCATGCTACCAGGAGCACATGCTCAAAAATTGAGCAAGAACGGACAAAGGAAAAGCTCAAAATCATCCTTGAACTTCAAGAGCAAAATTTAGGAATCAAATGATGAAATTACAGAATTTAAGAGAGGGAAACTTACAATTGAAGGGGGAGACTTGATCACGGGGATGGAAATGATCACCCCAATGCTTGACAATAAACTCACAGAGAATTTGGAGCATAGAGCTCAAGAGACAATGGTGGAAATATTTTGAAACTAAGAACAAATGTAGAAGAAAGATTCTTATAAGCTGCCAACGCTAGGCGCAAGCGCGCCCAAAAGAGCTGCATGGGTGCCATCACCATGGAGGGCGAGGGAGTGAATGCGTTCCCCTCGCTAAAGTGACCAAATACCGCAAGTGCAGCACTGAAGGCGCATGTGCAGCTGTGCTGGTATGGTCAAGGCACTGCCGCTACACCTGTATTAGAAGAAGCAACAACCAGCTGTAAACTCAACTTAAAACCAAACTGGTCGCACACACAGAGAACATTCCAAACCTCATGGACATAAACCAAGGGTGCTACCCTACCTAAAATGGCATTCCAGACTCAACAAAATTGACAAAATCCCCAATAGAGGTAAATTTAATGAAGAGTGGCCACCTTGCCCAAATGGCCAACATTCCAAAAACAAAACCCAAAGGCAAAAAATGAGTCCAGGAGCCTTGGGATACTAACCAAAGGTCTCTCTACCCCAAACTTGATATTTTAAAGCTAACAGGCGCTGATTTTTTTTTATCCGAGGCCGTCTTCTATGAATGCTGACCAAAGTTAAACTTCCAAGCCTAACTGGCCTGAAATCACATAATAGGAGATGAAAAAAAACCAAAAGATCCTAGACCCCAACGAAGGATCCAACTAGTCCTAAATTCATGCTCCAGAGCTAACAAAACTATTGGAGTTCAATTCCGAGCACGTTTGCTAAAGCTGTTGACTAAAGTTAACTATTTCCTAAGTTAAAGCTCTAAAATAGGAAAATGGTCATAACGATCAAATGAACGTCCAGGGCACCAAACCACCGATCCCAGAAAGCTATAAATTACTTGGGTCCACCATAAGCAAGATCTAATAGTACATACATGAATAGGCACAAATAACATGCATTATAATTTTGAATGCAATCCACCATTTAAACATAACTATGATAACAAGAAACCCAAAATTGAACTTTATAATTCGAAAATCTAAACACTTTAGGGAATGGGGATTACAAATAACATGCTTTCACAAAAATTACTCCTAATACACAAAAATAACAACATTAAACTTAGAGGAGCATACCACAAGAGATTAAGATCAGAGTGGATGTGAAAAATTAGAACTTGAAGCTCTTTAAGAATGGTGATTCAAAAACATCACCAGAGAATAATGGTGGTGATAAGAGAGTGATAAGAAGAAGAGCTGAGAGTTGGAAGATTGGGGATATAGAGAGTTGATGCACCCAAATTACACCTCCAAAAGAAGTATAAAGCGGTCGCTTTTCAAATATAGAACCCAACTAAAGGTTGAGGTCGATCCCACAAGGAATATAGTAGGAGTAGGGTCAATTAGTGTTTACTCAGTCTTTTAGTTATTTATTTCCCGCAAAGGTGGGTTTTGAAGTAACCAGAAATAATTGTAATTCAAACGTAACAAGTAACAGAGATCAATTTCAACAATTGTTATCAATAAGAAAAGTGACTAGGGTAGTGTTCCCCATGAGATCATAACTTAGTAAGGCTTTTGTACTTGGTAAACTAGTTTGGTGCTTAGCATGCAAAATCGGTAAGTTAGGTTCATCTAATCCTTGGTCCGACAACTAGGTGAATTTCACCACACGCCTTGGTCTGGCCGTGGGTGTCGCTTTACTAATCCTTACCCTTGATCCCAAATTAGCTATTCTCGGAGAAGGTCAAACTATTAGATGAGGGTTGATAGCCTCAAATCTCATTGTTAACAATCCTTTTCCCATCCGTTACCTCCTTGGTCTGACAAGTAAGGATAAGGCGAGTTCTATCATTGCGCATCATTAAAAAGCAATCAAAACGAAGGGAAGAACAATACATGCATAACCACCTCCCTAGATTACCTAAGTACTTTGCCTACTTCGTTAATCCTTCATAGTTCCCACAACCCTAGTTGTGGATTTAGCTACATGTTCATAAGCATGCAATTAATGTTTGTTTAAGCAATCATCAAGAGATACTTACAAATAAGAATAAAGAAAACCGAAATCTTGAAGAACAAACTCAAGAACACTTCAATATCGAGAACTTGTGTCCGAAATCAATACCAAAATCAAAGTAACAAAATATCCTATAGTAACTTAAAATAATTCGTGAACAACTAGTAACCACGAGAAACGACGTAAAATAAAACCTAAGGTAAAGTATTTATAGACAAGGAAACCAAATCCTAATTAGATTGGGAGTAGCTGGACATGGCTGATCCAACAGGCTGCCTCACGGTCCATCGCTGAGGCGACGGGCATCGTGGGTGCCCGTCGACCTTCTTTAGGTCTTTAGAAAAATCACTGCCATGTTCTAACGGGCTGGGGTCGATGGGACATTGTAGCTATTATTCCCGTCGCTATCTCACATCACCTGACTTGGCATCTTTCCAGCTCTCCTGCCTGTTTTCAATGGGCGGCTTGTCACGGGACGTCGGGCTGATGATGGGACATCGTGGTGCCCGTCGTCCTTCCTTTACCCTTAGCATATCCCACTGGAGCACTTTGATGGGCAAGGCTACTCCCCATAGCATCTTTCACGGGCAGTTTTCCAGCCCGTTAGGGCTCTCTAGACTTGGTGAATCCTGCTGCCTTACTTTAACGGTCTTCACCACGGGCCTTCATGGATGTGACGCCCGTGGTGGCCTCTTTTTAGCCCAGAAATGCAACTTTTTGGCTTTCTTTTCTAATTCATACTTTGTTCCTGCACACTTAACAAACGACATTAAATCCAACTAAAAACACTCAAGAACTCTCAAAAATCCTATGTTTTAAGCGTTGAAAGTGCCATCAAATCCCGGCACATCAACACCCTCAACTTAGAATCTTTTCTTGTCCTCAAGCAACAAACATAAAAATAAAACTAAAACGACGCTTAAGCAAAAGAAAACCAGGAGCTACGGTAGTCATATGGTTTAGCAACTCAATTCATAACAAGTACCCCTCTTTTTTTTCAAAACCAAAATCAATGCATATGTTTGATTCATCAAGACAACACAGCAGGATCCATGGATGACATTACCTTATCAATAGACGACCTGGCATACAAATATGAGATTTACACTAACAGTTAGCAGTCAAAATCATTCTAGTGCCCTTACTACAAAGAAGTCCCACTCACACAGTAACACAATTATATTTTGGGGACTGAACTAAACACTCACACTCACAAAGATGTGCACGCAATGCGTGCACAATGCCATAGGCTTGCCCTTATTTTCTATGCCTCAGTTTTCAAACAATTGGGTTAGCATCACTATAGGACTTTATTGACTTGTAACGTAGGCTTAGGGACGTGTATGGTAGATATAGGAAATAGTGACTAAACCCTCCTTGACACTATGCTATCCTGATTCCACCCAATAGACCACTTTTACTCTTTTCCTCCCTTTTTCTCCCTTTTGATTGTTTCCTTTTCAACAAGTGACATGTGTGGCTTTTGTTTCAAACTCACTTATTCTTTTTCCTTTTCTTTTCCCTTTTTTTTCTTCTCCTTTTCTTTTTCTTTTTCTCTTCTTTAACATAGCCGCCGCATCCTGTTTCTCTCCTTTTTATTTCTAACCTCTTCTATTCATACCAAAACTTCTTACTCACCTCTACAGTAGCCACCCTCAACTTAGGCAATTTGCCTGAGTTGAGGTACACATTATCCAAGGAGGGAACAGGGCCAAACTAAAGGTTCATACCAAGAAACAGGGAAGGTGATTTGGCTAAATAACAAAAAGGGTCAATGCAGGCTCAAAATCAGCTATCAAAGGGTATTAAATCATTTGCTTGGTCTTTTGGGATAAAGTGGACTAATTTAAAAATGGCTTATGATCCTTTCCTAACCAACCACTTTACGACCTTGGCACGACTAATTGAGCAAGTTCTAGATTAGCACACAAAGCAAGAACCCAACAAATTTAGCTCATAAACACATGGCAGAGAGTCGACAGTCACATGCTACCTATTAGGTTCGTACTCTAGCTTAAGCCAATCATCAAATCGATAAACACAATGTCATGCAAGGATCCACAATAGTTATTCTATCAAAACCAGATTCTAATATAACACTAAAAAATTTGGAGGGGGCTCTATTTTTTCAATTCAAATTAAGTTCAAAAATCACATCATACACTGCTCTAAGTTCCTTTTCTTCTTTTACTATATACAACCTATCCTAAACGTGCTGGTTCAACAAAAATTAAAATCCTTAGGGAAAGAACAGAGGTAAGAAAACCCTAAGGAGTCGGGTACCTTGTGAGTACCCTCATAGGTTGCCTCCCATGCAACACCTGATTTAATGTCACGGCATGACCTGGGTCTCTTGGATACTCAAACTTCGCCAAGAACCCATAAAAAACCAACTCCAGGTCGTCTACTCAGCCTTGTGAGTTGTGTATTAGAGATGGTGGTGAGGATTGTCGGTAGGGTGGAATCAAGATAGAGTAGTGTCAAGGAGGGTTTAGTCACTATTTCCTATATCCACCATACCCATCCCCAAGTCTACCTTACAAGTCAAGAAAGTCCTATAGTGATCCTAACCCAATTGTTCAAAAACTGAGGCATAGAAAATAAGGGCAAGCCTATGGCATTGTGCACGCATTACTTGAACATCTTTGTGAGTGTGAGTGTTTAGTTCAGTCCCCAAAATATAATTGTGTTACTGTGTGAGTGGGACTTCTTTGTAGTGAGGGCACTAAAATGATTTTGACTGCAAACGTTAGTGTAAATCTCATATGTGTATGCCAGGTCATCTATTGATAAGGTAATGTCATCCTTGGATCCCGTTGTGTTGTCTTGATTAATGGAACATATGCACTGATTTTGGTTTTGAAAAAACAGGAGGGTACTTGTTATGAATTGAGTTGCTAAACCATATGACTGTCTTAGTTCCTGGTTTTCTTTTGCTTAAGCATCATTTTAGTTTTGTTTTTATATCTGTTGCTTGAGGACAAGCAAAGATTCTAAGTTGAGGGTGTTGATATGCCGATATTTGACGATACTTTCAACGCTTAAAACATAGGATTTTTGGGAGTTCTTGGGTGTTTTTAGGTTGATTTAATGTCATTTGTTAAGTGTGCAGGGACAAAGTATGAATTAGAAAATAAAGCCAAAAAGTTGCATTTCTGGGCTAAAAAGAGGCCGTGGGGCAGACCGTTAAAGTAAGGCAGCAGGATTCACCAAGTCTGGGGAGCCTCGATGGGCTGGAAAACTGCCTGTGGCAGATGCAATGGGGTGTAGCCTTGCCCTTCAAAGTGCTCCAGTGGGATATGCTAAGGGTAAATAAAGGACGATGGGCCCCATGATGTCCCGTCGCCAGCCAGACATCCCGTGACAAGCTGCCCATGGAAACCAGGTAGGAGAGCTGGAAAGATGTTAAGTCAGGCGACGTGATATAGCAACGGGCATCATAGATGCGACATCCTATCGACCCCAGCCTGTGAGAACGTGGCAGTGATTTTTTTGAAGACCTAAAGAAGGCCGACGGGCACCAACGACGCCTGTTGCCTCAACGACGGCCCGTGAGGCGACCCGTCAGATCAGTCGCGTCTAGCTACTCCCAATCTAATTAGGATTTGGCTTCCTTGTCTATAAATACTTTACCCTAGGTTTTATTTTACGTGGTTACTCGTGGTTACTAGTTGTTCATGAATTATTTCAAGTTACTATCAGATATTTTGTTACTTTGATTTTGGTATTGATTTCGGACACAAGTTCTTGATATTGAATAGTTTGTTCTTCAAGATTCCAGTTTTCTTTATTCTTATCTATAAGTATCTCTTGATGATTGCTCAAACAAACATTAATTGCATGCTTATGAATATGAGTAGCTAAATCCACATCTAGGGTTGTGGGAACCATGAAGGATTAGCAAAGTAGGTTAAATACTTAGGTAATCTAGGGAGGTGTTTATGAATGTATTGTTCATCCCTTCGCTTTGATTGATTTTTAACGGTGTGTAACGTTAGAACTCGCCTTATCCTTACTTGCCGGACTAAGGAGGTAACGGATGGGAAAAAGGGTGTAAACAATGAGATTTGAGGCTATCAACCCTCATCTAATAGTTTGACCTTGTTTGGGAATAGCTAATCTGGGGCCAAGGGTAAGGGTTAGTAAAGTGACACCTGCAGCCGGACCAAGGCGTGTGGTGAAATTCACCTAGTTACCGGACAAGGGAATTAGGTGAACCTAACTTACCGATTCTGCATGCTAAGCACCAAACTAGTTTACCAAGTACAAAAGCCTTGCTAAGTTATGATCCCATGGGGAACATTAGCTTAGTCACTTCTCTTATTGATAACAACTGTTGAAATTGATCTCTGTTACTTGTTACGTTTGACTTACAATTATTTCTTGTTACTTCAAAACCCCCTCTTTGTAGGAAATAAATGACTAAAAGACTGAGTAAACACTAATTAACCCTAGTCCTACCATATTCCTTGTGGGGTCGACCTCAACCTTTAGTTGGGTTCTATATTTGAACAGCGACCGTTTTTTTCTTCTTTTGGAGGTGTAATTTGGGCACATCAAAATTTGGCGCCGTTGCCGGGCATTGCCCTCAATGCACAAAAATATAAGACAAACGAGGGTGAGAACATACCTGTGGTGCCTAAGCGCCAGTACCGAGTGTCACATCCTTCGGGCCCTCAGGAATGGTGCCCGTAGTACTTTCCTCAATAGAGGCTGCCTGATTCTGAGGACCCAGGGGAGAATGCTTGCTTGTCCTCGGGTGATTTGGTTCCCTCCTCTTCAGAGTGAGAGGAGGAAACCACCAGCTTCATTCGTACAGACCGGATGAGTGGGGCATCATCAGAATCACTTTTCTCAACTTCTGAATCAGTAGGGTAATCCTTTAGCTGAGATGGTCGTGAGGAATCTTTGGCCTTGCGGGCCCCCCTTGCCTTAGTTGTGTCTTTGGAGCCATTTATTACCTGCAAGGAACCATCATTAGAGATCGGGGACAAAAATGCAAACACAGAAAAATTTAACACTTAAATTTTTTCCCCAGAAAAGTAACCTCCCACGGGCGTGGGAGGGCCGACGTCCCATGGCCACGGGCGTAAAAATTGACCAGTGAATTTACAGGAGAAATCCTCCCTCCCAAAACCCTATGACACGAGCGTGGGAGGTCCGACGTCCCATGGGACAGGGAATCAGATTGAGGCAGTGGATTGTTTAAGGACATCGGTCCTCCTACGAGCTCCTGCCATGGGCATGGGAGGTCCAACGTCCAGTCAGCTTGGGCGTAGGATCTAGCCAGAAACCTTTTTAAATTTTAGGCCATCCCCACACCCTGACCGACGTGCCGTCGTGCCCCTGACTTCCCGTGTGAAGGCCCGTAGGATTCAATCAGTGCAACTTTCTCTCTTTCTTCTTATTTTTATTATTCATAACAATTTCTCATCAAACATACAACCATCAAAACACCCAAAAACCATATGGCATTCATAAACAACACTACTTCCAAACCCTAAATTTCAAACACAACCCATTCATTCACCCCACTATCAAACACAATTTTAACACTTAGGGTTATGATTCTTAAGCAAGATGATCGAATTTCAACCCATCCAAACCCTTTAGTTATTGAGAACCAACAACAAGGAAGAAAAGATCTTACTTTGTTGGTTTCAAAAGTCTCTTGCACAAGCTTGATGAATGGAGTGCCTTGTGAGTTGTGTGTTGGAGATGGTGGTGAGGATTGTCGGTAGCGTGGGGGTTTTGAGTCGTTATTTTGGGAGAGGAATAGAGTTTGAGAGAGAGAGAGGAGTGATGAGTGACCAAATTTGACCTCAAAAATTTGAGGTCAAAACACCAATAGAGGCAGGGAAAGAGAAAGAAACATGTTCGGGTCGGGTTGGGTCGCCATAAAAAAAAATTAAAGTATTGACCCCTCTGTTGACCGACCCAGATGAAGCGATGTGCGATGTCCCATAGGACACGCGACATCCCATCATAGTTACCTTTACCCGGACGTCGGCTAATATTTGGCATGTGGGGAGCGACATCCACTCCGACGCCCATCGGAGGCGCGATGCCCCATCATATAGGCCATCGGAGTGAGCCAATCACTCCCTTTTTAACACTTAGAAAATTTAGGGTACTTACCTGTCGACGCCCATTCCTAGGCCCATCACCTGGGACGTGGGAATGGGGTAGATGATCCTCTTCCCATACTTAGAATTTTTTTTTCTTTCTTCACTAAGGGCTTCATGCCCAACCCCACGCCCGTCGGTGCCACGACGGCCCGTCACATGGGATATGGGAATGGGGAAGACCCCCCCCACCTTTGTCTGTAGTTTCAGTTCTTTGCTCTCATCTCTCATCCTCCTGCAAAATGAACACTCATTAACTCATGGGTTGCCTCCCATGCAGCGCTTGATATAACATCGCGGCACGATGCGAGTGTTTTGGCTACTCAGACTTCGCTAAAACATTCTGCAGTCCTTTAACTACAACTAACATAAAGTAAAGTACAATTTCATGGGTTGCCTCCTATGCAATGCCTGATTTAACGTCGCAGCATGATGTAGGATGCTTGATTACTTAGACTTCATCAAGCTTCTAGAACTCATCTATGCTCCAAGCTTCAATGGTCTTAATCTCCTCTGCTGTGCCGAAGTAAGATTTTATCCGCTGTCCATTTGCCTTGAACTATTTTCCCTCAAGGTTTTCAAGTTCAATAGCCCCATGAGAAAAAACTTGTACCACCTTGAAGGGTCCAATCCACTTGGACTTCAACTTTCCAGAAAACAAGAGAAGTCTAGAGTTGAAAAGTCGGACCAAGTCGCCCGGCTAAAAATCTCTCTTCTCTATCTTCCGGTCATGATACAACTTCATCCTCTCCTTGTACAGAGCTGAACTTTTATATGCGTTCAGACGGAATTCATCCAACTTATTCAGCTGTCCTAACATTTGCAATGATGATGAACCCCAATCCAAGTTCAGCTTCTTTAAAGCCCACATGGCCTTGTGCTCTAGTTCAACTGGAAGATGGCACGCCTTACCAAACATAAGCTGATATGGAGACATGCCTATTGGAGTCTTGTACGCAGTTTGGTATGCCCATAAAGCATCATCTAACTTTTGCGACAAATACATTCTATTGGCATTAATAGTCTTGGACAGGATTGACTTGATTTCTCTATTGGAAACTTCCACTTGCCCACTTGTCTGAGGATGATAAGGGGTTGCAACTCTGTGTTTCACTCCATATTTTTCAAGCAAAGCACGAAACAACTTGTTGCAAAAGTGAGATCCTCCATCACTAATAATAGCTCTTGGCGTACCGAACTTTGAGAAGATGTTCTTTTTCAAGAACGCTGTGACATATTTACCTTCATTGCTTGGAAGTGCAACCGCTTCCACCCACTTAGACACATAGTCAACAGCCACCAATATATACCAGTTCCCACCAGACAGCATGAACGGACCTATGAAGTCAATGCCCCAAACATCGAATAGCTCAATCACAAGGATGGGATTCATAGGAAGCTCATGCCTCTTTGATATGCCTCCTTCCCTCTGACATCTGTTGCAAGCCTTAGCAAACTCATGGGCGTCTTTATGAATAGTCGGCCAATAATAACCATATTGCAGGATCTTATGGGCAGTCGGATACCACTATGATGACCTCCAATGGGGGATGAATGGCATGCTTCCAATATCTCCATCATCTCATCTTCCGGCACACATCTCCGGATCATAGTATCTGCACATGCACAGAATAGGAATGGCTCTTTCCAGAAGTATTTCTTCACATCACACATGAATTTCCTCCTTTGGTGAATGGACATATCATCAGACACTAAATTACTTGCCAAGTAGTTGGCAATGTCCACAAACCATGGGATCAAGTCCTGAGAAGCAGCCAATACTTGTTCGTCAGGAAACCAATCATCAATTTCGAGCTCATCATTCAGCTTCAGCATAACTTCATCTTCCATCCTAGATAAATGATCTGCCACCTGATTTTTTGTACCCTTACGGTCTTTAACTTCAAAGTCAAACTCTTGCAGCAGCAGCACCTATCTGATCAGCCTTGGTTTTGCATCCTTCTTTGCTATGAGATAACGAAGAGCTGAATGGTCAGTATGCACCAACACCTTGGTGCCAAAAAAATAAGATCTGAACTTCTCGAATGCAAAAATCATAGCAAGGAGCTCCTGTTCAGTCACAGTGTAATTCTTCTAAGCTAGATTAAGTGCCCTACTAGCGTAGTAAATAGGATGAAGAATCTTCTCGCGCCTTTAGCCTAGGACTTCTCCTAGAGCCACCCCACTAGCATCATACATAACCTCAAACGGTTGTGACCAATCAGGAGCAATAATGATAGGAGCTGTAACCAACTTCTCTTTAAGGCACTCAAATGCCTTCAGACATGCATCATCGAATACAAACTTTACCTCTTTCTCCAACAGCTTGCACAGTGGATTAGATATTTTAGAGAAGTCCTTGATAAACCTCCTATAAAAACCAGCATGCCCCAAGAAACTCTGAATACCCTTCATAAAAAATGGTGGAGGCAATTTTTCAATCACCTCTATCTTCGCTCTATCAACTTCTATACCTTTCTTTGAGATCCGGTGACCAAGAACTATACCCTCTTTGACCATGAAGTGACACTTCTCCCAATTCAACACTAGGTTACACTCTTCACAACGTTTCAACATACAACCCATATGATCTAGACAATCTTGAAAAGAGTCACCTACCACCGAAAACTCATCCATAAATACCTGTATAGTGTCCTCCACCATGTCTGAAAAGATAGACATCATACATCGCTGAAAAGTTGTTGGTGCATTGCAAAGACTGAACAACATCCTCTTGAAGGCAAACATCCCATATGGGCATGTGAATGTGGTTTTATCTTGGTCTTCAGGGGAAATAGAGATCTGATTATACCCTGAATAACCATCAACAAAACAATACCAACCTCTACCTGTAAGATGGTCTAGCATATGGTCCATGAATGGCATTGGAAATTGGTCCTTCTAAGTCCATATATACAACTTCCTGTAGTCCATGCATATGCGCCAGCTTGTGACTGGCCTCATTGGAATCAGCTCATTCATTGCATTAGGAACCACCGTAATCCCTCATTTCTTTGGTACGCACTTAATCGGGCTCACCTACTTGATGTCAAGAATTGGGTAAACCACACCTGTATCCAGCCACTTTATGATTTCCTTCTTGATGACTTATTGCATAGGTTGATTCAACCTATGCTGATGCTCAATATATGGAACACAATCAGGCTCGAGCTGGATTTTGTGTGTACAGATCCCAGGAAAAATCCCAATAATATCTGCGATGGTCCACCTGATTGCTCTCTTAAACTTCTTTAATACTGAAACCAGAGATTCAACCTGCGCTTCACCTAAATCTGCAACAATGATTATTGGGAAAGACTCACTATATCCCAAAAATATGTACCAAAGATGGGCTGGAAGTGCTTTAAGCTCCAAGACTGGAGGCTCCTCAATAGATAGGCGAGCAGGTGGCGTTTTCCTATTCTTTAGGTCCAAGTCCAGCTTCTTTGGTGCATAAGTGTATGATACCAACCCTGTGAGTGCTGCAACCATTTCATCATACTCATCAATATCGTCACCTTTAAAATTCATAATGACTGCTGCAAGGGTTTCGACACCAAGTCTCTCCTCAATAGGTACAACCAACTGGTCCTCATCAACAACATCAATAATTGACACCACTCTCATATCATCATGATGCTTCATCACTTGCACACATTGAAAGTCACCTCCTCATCATTTAGCCTGAAATTCATGTGACCCATTTTCAAGTCAACCAAAGCACGCCCAGTAGCAAAGAATGGTCTCCCCAAGATGATGGGCACCTCAAAGTCAACCTCGTAATCCAGAATAACAAAATCTGCAGGAAAGATAAATGTGTCAACCTTTACCAATATATCATACAGAATTCCCATAGGCCTCTTCACTGTGCGATCTGCCATAAGTAACCGCATTGTAGTTGGAGAGGGGTTCCTAAGCCCAACTAATTATAAACTTCAAGTGGCATCAGATTTATACTAGCACCCAGATCACACAAAGCTTTGGCAAAATAGAATGCTCCAATAGTGCACGGAATGGTGAAGGCTCCAGGATCTTCCTTCTTCTATACCATCGAATGGGATGCTATTGCACTGCAGTTGTGCAAATTATTTACTGGTTCAAATATAACCGTCCTCTTCCTCGTAACTAGATCCTTCATAAATTTTATGTATCCAAGCATTTGCTTTAATGCTTCGACCAAAGGGATATTGACTGACAGCTGCTTCAGCATGGAGATGAACTTGTGAAATTTGCCGTCCTCTACCTTCTTTTTCGACCTTTGGGGGTAAGGTGGGGGCGGCAATGGCATGGGTTTCAAGACTGGTGCAACCTCTTGGCTTTTCACCTTCAGCTCAGAGGACTTCTTCTCAGATGACCCTTTACCACTGTCTTTCTCTTCAGATTTGTCTACAAACTCAGCATCATCCTTCTCAATCTCAGCCGGCTCATGAACAACAATAGGCAAGGATGGATCAATAGTTTGCTTTCTGTTCCGAGTAGTCACCGCCATAACCTGTTGATCATTCTTCAGATTTTGAATGGTGTCACTTGGGAGAGTACCCTTTTGGTGCGAATTCATGTTGGTCGATAACTGATGCATCTGTGTCTTAAGCTGCTTGATAGCGACCGTGTGGGACTCCAACTTCTAATTAATACTTGAGAGTTTAGCTTTTATCTTCTTTATACTTGCATTCGTGGAGTCAAGCTTTTGTAACACTTTGTTGATCAGCTCTCTCATGGTCGGTTGTCCATCCCGCTCTTCACGAGTTGCAGGAGGAACGTAGAGACCACTTCTCTCGTTCTTGTAACCATCCTTCTTTTTCCAATCACCATCTCTATCTCTATCTCTATAACTAGACCGATTGTAGTAGTCATCCCTATCTCTGTTCCGACCTTGATTTCCTTAGCCAGAGGCCCGGAAACCCACCCCTTGATCATTAAGATAACTTACTTCTTCTTCAGATGAGTAACCATCTGACCTTGGTGCTTTACCTTGAGAACCTACAGCTTTAACTTTCTCTACTCCCTCAGCCAGGAATTTCTTTGCCAGCAACCCAAGTGTCGTGTTCATCTCAGCCTGTGTCTGCTTAATGTCTTCTATTTCATTTGGATCCACAGAATTGCTGACTGCATAAGTACCTGCTGACGTTTCTGCCTCTCTCGTATGCCATGATCGATTTATCTTTGCAACCCTATCCAGCATCTCTGCAACCTCAGGATATGCGTTTTCCATGAATGCACCTCCAGTCACAGTATCAGCTACAACTTTAGTATTTGCATTCAGGGCCTTATAGAATATCTCCATAAGATGCCTGGAAGGAATTCTGTGTCTCGGAACTTGCTTCAACTTCTTCTTGAACCTTAGCCATGCCTCATATAGTGCTTCTGCAGGTAGCTGCCTGAAGTTGTATATCTCTTATTTCAACTGCAACATCCTCGATAGTGGAAAGAACCACTCCAGGAACTGACTCTTCAGCTCATACCAGGTGTATATGGAATTGTCAGACAGTTCTGAGAGCCATGAAGTTTCCTCATCAGTCAACAATAATGGGAATAGCCTTAGCCTGATAGCCTCTTACCCTATTCCTAACATGTTGTACGATTTGTTAATGCTCACGAAGTTATTCACATGTAGGATTGCATATTCCGTGGGCTTCCCTGAATAAAGTCCTTTCAGGTTCAGTAGCTGGATCATGGCGTTAGTGATATCAAACTTCGTCCCATCAGCTAGTAGTGGGAGCACTATGGGTCCAGTGGTTCCATATTCCTCCTCATCATAATCGTCTACATCATAATATACAGGGGCATGCCTTTGCTATTGCATCTATCGACCCCTATTATATGGCACACATCGAGGTACTGCCTTATCCTGGACCACTTGTTGCCTACCCTGCCTTGCTTGCTCAGCTGCAGCTTTTCGAGCTGCAAGATCTTGTGGAATCTTCTCATCTTCGGCAGCAAGGGCCTCTTCGCTTTCCTTCTGGCGTGCTGCATCATCCTTTTTCTGTTGCTCGGTTTTAGCTAATTGCCGAGCTGTGATCTTCTCCTGAGTCTCATGCTCTCCCTATTTAGACATATTTCGTAGAGTTTTGGAGAGCTCCAGATCATAATGGATCAAGGGATTGCCTTGAATCCTTATACTTGGCATGCACAAGTGTGCTACCTGTATCAAAACAAAAATAACAGTAAAAGTAAAATCAGGAAATAAGGACTAATAGTGAATTAAACACAATCTCTCATAATCCTAAACCGTATTCCCAACGACGCCAAAATTTGATGCGCCCAAATTACACCTACAAAAGAAGTATAAAGTGGTCGCTGTTCAAATATAGAACCCAACTAAAGGTTGAGGTCGATCCCACAGGGAATATGGTAGGACTAGGGTCAATTAGTGTTTACTCAGTCTTTTAGTCATTTATTTCCCGCAAGTTTTTTTTTGAAGTAACAAGAAATAATTGTAATTCAAACGTAAGAAGTAACAAAGATCAATTTCACCAATTGTTATAAATAAGAGAAGTGACTAGGGTAGTGTTCCCCATGAGATCATCACTTAGTAAGGCTTTTGTACTTGGTAAACTAGTTTGGTGCTTAGCATGCAGAATCAGTAAGTTAGGTTCATCTAATTCCTTGGTCCGACAACTAGGTAAATTTCACCACATGCCTTGGTCCGGTCGCGGGTGTCACTTTACTAACCCTTACCCTTGATCCCAGATTAGCTATTCTCGGATAAGGTCAAGCTATTAGATGAGGGTTGATAGCCTCACATCTCATTTTTAACAACCTTTTTCCCATCCATTACCTCCTTGGTCCGGCAAGTAAGGATAAGGAGAGTTCTAACGTTGGGCACCGTTAAAAAGCAATCAAAACGAAGGGAAGAACAATACATGCATAACCACCTCCCTAGATTACCTAAGTGCTTTGCCTACTTCATTAATCCTTCATGGTTTCCACAACCCTAGTTGTCGATTTAGCTACTCATATTCATAAGCATGCAATTAATGTTTGTTTGAGCAATCATCAAGAGATACTTACAAATAAGAATAAAGAAAACTGGAATCTTGAAGAACAAACTCAAGAACACTTCAATATCGAGAACCTGTGTCTGAAATCAATACCAAAATCTAAGTAACAAAATATCTAATAGTAACTTGAAATAATTCGTGAACAACTAGTAACCACGAGTAACCACATAAAATAAAACCTAGGGTAAATTATTTATAGACAAGGAAGCCAAATCGTAATTAGATTGGAAGTAGCTGGATGCGGATGATCCAATGGGCCGCCTCACAGGCCGTCGCTGAGGCAACATACATCGTGGGTGCCCATCAACCTTCTTTACGTCTTCAGAAAAATCACTACCACATTCTCACGGGCTGGGGTCGATGGGATGTCGCAGCTGCGATGCCCGTCACTGTCTCATGTTGCCTGACTTGGAATCTTTCTAGCTCTCCTACCTGGTTTCCACGGGCGGCTTGTCATGGGACATCGGGCTGGCGATAGGACATCGTGGTGCCCAGCGTCCTTCCTTTACCCTTAGCATATCCCACTGGAGCACTTTGACGGGCAAGGCTTCCACGGGGAATTTGCCAGCCCGTCAGGGCTCCCCATACTTGGTGAATCTTGCTGCCTGACTTTAATGGTCTGCCCCATGGGCCGTTGTGGATGTGACGCCCGTGGTGGCCTCTTTTTTATCCCAAAAATGCAACTTTTTGGCTTTCTTTTCTAATTCATAATTTGTCCCTGCACACTTAACAAATGACATTAAATCCAACTAATAACACTCAAGAACTCCCAAAAATCCAAGATTTTAAGCGTCAAAAGTGCCATCAAATCTCGGCACATCAAGAGTAGAGATTTTTTATGTTTGTTAATGGTAAAAAAGTGAAGAAAAATAAGGGCTTAGAGGTTTTTAGGAGAAAAATAGGTGCGGTTCAGAAGGTGGGTTAGGTCGGTCAACAGGTTAGGTCAAAAAAATTAAATGACTTATCAGTGCCTGCGTGGGACTTGTGGCTGCAAGTTAAGACTTGAGAGCTGTAAGTGATGTGTAGGTGATGCTTTTACAAAACTTAACACCCAAGTACACTAAGTTAGACTTGTGTTATAACTGCGTGCCATGATTTAAAACATGCATAACGCAAGTGATGCACAAGTGCTGGATTTTTTCTTTTGATTTCTCCCAGGTGCTTTAGGTGTGACATGCGCTCCACTTGCGTTCCTGAGTAGGTACTTGCATTTTGAAGGTGTAGCGCAGGTTCAGTTCAGTGGTGCTTTAAATACCTTGCATTTTCCCAAGCTTTATCATCCCTAACACACCAAAAACAATAGAAAAGTGAAGAAACAAAAATCAAAAACACTTAGGTTGCCTCCCAAGAAGCACTTGATTTAATTTGCGGCATGATGATAGTGCCTCAAGGATCACTGAGTGTCTGGATCAATGACAAGAAGATTGGCACATTTCCATCCAAAGCTTCGGATGTATCTCTTCAAAAGTAGCACCAACTCTTATCTTTGCAAAATATGCAACTCAAGGGAGGTGGGGATTGGTGGAGTGTCATTAGGATCAAGATCAAAATTCACCAAGCGTGGTGGCTTAGGCTTGCTAATATTCTCGGGGTCCCTCTTCTCTTTCTCATCATACAACACAAGAAGTTTATTTGATAATTCCCCTCCAAACTTTTCTGCATAAGTCACCTCAACCAACACATTCCATGTATCAGTCATGGACACAACTCTACACTCATCCGGTGGCTTCATTGATCGAAAAACATTGAATATGACCTCTTCATTGCCCATTTAGAACTTTAACTCTCCATATTAGACAATGAATAGTGCTCTCCCTATGGCTAAGAATGGATGCCCCAAGATGATGGGCAGCTCTAAGTCCACGTCATAATCCAATCTAAAAAAAATTGCTGGGAGGATGAACTTATCGACCTTCACCAAAACATCAAACAGTATGCCTACCGAGTGCATGATTGATCTATCTGCCATAAACAACCTCATTGTAGTTGGCTCAGGGGTCCCCAAGCCCAATTTCTTGAAAATAACAAGGGACATCAAATTGATTGTTGCCCCTAGTTCATTCAAGGCTTTGTTAAATAGATACAAACCAATAGTGCAAGGAATGGTAAAGGCTCTTGAGTCATCTCTTTTTCGAGCGACGTTACTAGTCATGATTGTGCTACAATGATACGACTCCTCCACCATTCCCATATCAACAACCATTTTCTTTCTCAACAACTCTATCATAAATATTGCGTACCCAGACATTTGTAGAAAAGCTTTAACCAAAGGGACGTTCTGGACAATTTGCTAAACAAATCAACAAACGTTTTAATTGAGAGTCCTTTTTATTTTTTATCAACCTCTGGGGATACGGAGGAGTACACTTGGGTATTGGAAATGAAGCATTTAAAACTTGTCCCCTTTTTCCTCCTCGATATTGATCATGACATAAGAAGGGGGGCCTTTTTTTCTTCTTTCAACCTTGGCGTCTCATCATCTACATTCACACTCTCATTATCATTCAAATTAGGTTCAATAGGCTTCTCTACCACCTTCAGATTCTCATCTATCTTCTTCTTGATCACAATATTCTCAGGTTCATTTACCATTCCATCTAGCATTCATCCACTTCTAGTGACATTGCCATGCAATGGCCATCATTCTTTGGATTAGGGAGAATGTCACTAGAAAGAGTACACTTTTGCCTTGGATTCATTTAAGACAATAAATAATTCATTTGGGCTTCAAGGTATTTAATGGAAACCGAATTGGAACTCACAGTTTGATTAAGGGTAGATACCTGATCTTAGGCATATTTATATTCCTAAGTGTCATTATTTACGCGCGTTTAGCTTAGTTTTGAGGATACCTTGATGTACTATTTAGGTATGTAGTGTGTAAAGGGTGTACTTTGTGACTAACGTGTTTGTTTATAGTGTTTGCAACAAATAATAAGTTAAAAAGATTAATTAGAGTTTAGACGAGGAAACTAGCTTCGCTAGCTTGAGCTATGCTTATTCTAGCATACTTTGATGAACTCTATGTTGTTGTACGAACTTATGTGTTTTGTGAGCTCTTGTAGGATACCTTTGGAGGAGTATTGGAATCTAATTGAAGCCTACAAACGTGCTACAAACCATGGGGACACAAAGCAAGGTAGAAAGAGTTAATGGGAGCGAAAATAAACGTCAAAAGAACCACCCCCATGCCACGGAGGCTAGCCTCCGCTATGGGTGGCATGACACGGAGGTGGGAAGCTTGAAGCTACCACTTTCCAGTGACCAGGCGTGATGGGGCCATGCCACGGCAGTGGCTTAGGGCTATGACTAATGTGACATGCTTCCTAGCCTCCACTATGGGCAGCGTGTCACGGACCTTGTTCCCGGTAAGTGGATTTTGTCTCACACTATAAATAGGACACCTAGTTTCTATTGTACACAACTTGGAACGACTTTGGATTGCAAAAACACAAGGAGAAGGCTTCCTTAGGGTTCTTATTATCTTCTTTTTCTCTACTTAATTCTTGCATGAACTACAACACTTTTGTAATTGTAGAGTAGAGTATGAGTGGCTAAACACCCTCGTTCTAGGGTTGAGGCTACAACATGATTTCTTGATTATGGATATTTAGTTGGTTTATTGTTTATCATGTATTGTGATTGTTCTTATGTTTTTATTTTAACTATTCTAAAGCTTCATGAACTTTAGGATACAACCAAGTCTCAAAATGAATTGACCATAGCAGTTAAGAGACGGAATGAAGAACGTTGGAGGTGTGGATCATATCTTTTTTTGTTAGTTAGCAATTGTGAAGTATGATTTGCGGTAGGATAGAGATATACCTAAGCTCCCCACATGGTTAATAAAATGAGAAGAATGTTTAATGGATCCAAGTTAAAGACTCACATCCCCGCTCAATGATGTAGTTGTGAGATTAATTTGGATAGATGACTTAGAGGATGACCATTCTCGGGTTATAATATCAACCCCGTAAACCAACGATCACGATAAATATTAACTCTGAGTATGAACCATAGTTAAGCATGGTTGTGTAGTAATTGCCTCAAACTTGGATTTCTCCATATATTGTTTACAATCCGAAGTTTCACATCGTCGTTAATTCTAGTCTTTAGTTATAAAACAAAGTTCAACTCTTGGTTATAAATCACATTTGTTTAACATCAATAGTATTAATTAAGATTAGATTATTTGCTAAGCACAAGTCCCTGTGGGATCGATATTCGGCTCGCAAGAGCTACTATATTACTTGCACGACCAGGTACACTTGCATGTGCACTGGGATGTAACAAGTTTTTGGCACCGTTGCCGGGGACTTGAAAATTAGCAATCGTCTGATTTTTGTTTTTACGCTTTTGTTTTATAAGTGCTAACAACTTGATTTTACCTACTAAACTTGTAGGTACAGGTTTTAAACTGGAGAAAGATGGAAAGGGATAAGGAACTGGTTGATCCACTTCCTGAACCTAAGCAACACTTGCACTAAGTGTTGAGAGAAGCAACACTTCTTGATCAAAATCAACAAGTTCAACCGGCTGAGACTATTCCTGCAGTTATGGTGGAGGAACCACCACAAGCTCGCAGGGCAGTGTGCAAAGTGGCAATCCCACTCGCAACTAATGTGACCTCCTACATTCAGAAGCCAGCCGCAAGAGGCAGATTTGAGCTGAAACAAAATATGGTGCAATTGCTGCAACAAGAGGGCAATTTACAGGCTTGTCACATGAGGATCAAAAGGTTCATCTACAGAACTCTCTGGAGATTAGTGAAACTTTCATCCCTGCAGGAGTCTCTATAGACTACGTGAGGCTCACACTTTTTCCATTCTCACTATTTGGAGAAGCAAAGAAATGGTTGAAGGCAGAACCTTTAAATTCAATCATAACATGGGATGATTTAGCAAAGAAGTTCCTCATCCGATTCTTCCCATCAGGCAAAATGGCAAAGTTGAGGAGTGAGATTCTACGCTTTAAGCAGAAACTAGATGAGAATCTCTATCATGCATGTGAGAGATTAAAGTCTCTTCTACAGGATTGCCTGCATCACCAGCAGACTAATGAGGTATTATCTCACACCTTTGTTGAAAGTCTTGATCACAATACAAAGATTTTTCTAGATTTAGCGGCAGGTGGTCAAGCTTTGGAGAAGACATATGATGAGCTATATACCCTCCTCAACCGTATTGCATAAGGAATCTAGAGTGGAATGGTGACATGTCCAAAAATACGGTGAAGAAGTCTGCATGCATGATTGAGCTAGCTAGTGTCACCATATTAGCAGCCCAGTTGGCTAGTTTTTAGACTCAAATGATAGCTCAGTTCAATAAGTTAAGTGCGACTCAACCTCAGGATCAGGTTAATATAGTGCAGCAGGCTCAGACTTGGTGCAAAACTTGTGGTCTGAGTGGTCATTCATCACACTTATGTGGAGAAAATCTAGAGTCAGTAAACTTTGTAGGCAATGCACAAAAAGGAAATTTAAACTATGGTAATGCCTACAACTGAAATTGGTAGGGTCAGCCCAACAGCTCTTGGGGCAGTAATTTGGCTTAACCGCATCAAGGTACATAAAACAACACTCAGGCCAGCAATATAGAGGATATGTTAAAGAAGATCATGGCTAATCAAGAACAAATGGATGCAGAGATAAAAAATTAGCAACTGGCTCAAAAGAATCTTGACACGCAGTTGGGCCAGTAAGCTCAGGCACATAAAACAAGACCTCAAGGGGGTTTGCCTAGTGACACAAAAGCTCCAAAGCAAGTAATGGCAATCACCTTGAGAAATGGCAATGATATGGTTGATGCACCTCCAAAGAAAATTCATGAGGTACAAGAAGAGTTGATCACGTCCAAAAAGACAAAAAAGCTTGCGGAATCTAAGAAAGATGGAAAAAAGGGGAACTCTGAGTACTCTACTAAAAAGACAATTGAGCAGCCCCAAAACAGACAACAACCCCTCTTCCCTCAGAGGCTTAAGAAAGTAATAGAGGATGCCTGTTTTAAGAAGTTCATTGACACATTCGGAGAACTTCACATTAACCTTCCTTTGTTAGATGTTCTGCAGGGAATGCCCAAGTATGATAAGTACTTGAAGGATGTGGTGGTGCACAAGAGAAGGTTGGCAGACATGAGACTGTGGCACTTACTTAAGAGTGCAGTTCTGTGGTAATTAACAAGATGCCCAAAAAGCTCAAGGATCCATGGAGCTTCACCCTCCCCATACAAATTGGTGAAAGTGATATTGTTCAAGCTTTGAGTGACTTAGGGGCTAGCATAAATCTGATGCCTCTATCACTGTTTAAGACTCTTGGGTTGGGGAAACCATGGCCTTCCTCAGTTGTGCTACAGATGGTGAACAAAACCAGAGTGGTCCCCGAAGGAATCATAGAGGATGTTCTAATCATGGTTGGTAAGTTCATTATTCCTGCTGACTTTATTGTTCTTGACTATGATGCAGATGAAAGGGTACCAATCATATTGGGAAGTCTATTCTTGTCTACCGGTGGAGCACTGTTTGATATGAGGGAGGGCATACTCAAGATGAGACTGGATGATAAAGAGGTGACCTTCAGAGTGTACACAACACTCAACACACCCTCACACTATAAGGATCTATGCATGATCACAACTATGGAAGTGGATGAGTGTAGTATGGAGAAGAGCGTACCTCTGATTACCTCTTTAGACTCTCTCGTTGAGATGCCTAAATTTCCATAAGAGCCTAAACCTGAGGGACCTGAATGAGATGCTAAGAAGGTGAATGTGAGGAAGGCCCCAGACCTCGAGCATGAGACCCCAAGAGGTCTGAAAAGAAGAAGAAGATGGGCCCTGAGTAGGAGGAAAAGGATGAGAGAATGGATGTGAGAGTTGTGATCTGAGTCATGTCGCGACATCAAATTAGGCGCTGCTTGGAAGGCAACCCAAGTTAAGGTAGTATTTTTATTCTTTTTATTTTTCAGTATCACCATTGTTGTTATTTTTGTGTCATGTCGACAGGTTGAAGGGAAGTCTGAGTACCTTAGATCTGAGCTAAGGAGCATGGAAAAACACTAAGTGTGGGGTCCTCCGGACCCCTTTTATGAATTGGACGCTACTAGCTAGGCCTAAAGTCCTCAAGGAGTGTTTCTAACTTTGTGTTTGAATTTATACTTCAGAGATAAAGTGTGGTTTTAAGTGTGGGGTGGGGAATCTTCCAATTATTTTAGGGTGAAGTGTCATGCCTCGAGGTTACCCCCTAGGCGTAAATGGGACTCGAGACTACAAGTGCCCCAAGCTAGCCCTTGGTCATAACATTCTCAAGCATAACAAAAGATAAGTGGAAGCATAGTAGATAAATCTGAAATCACATAAATGGATAATCCAAGTCAAATGGAAATACAAAGCACAGAAAGAGACTTAAAGCTGTCTATGTCTGAAAAGCCTCTACTAAAGATAAAGAGTGGCTAGGACAAGACCCTAGCTAACTCAAAGTACGGAATGAAAAGCTAACACAAGCTAAAAACATAACTAGTCCTCGACCTAAGAGGACTCACCAACAATTGTCTGGGAGTGGCCGGGAAACTCTAGCCATGAATCTGAGGAGGTACACCTGAATCTGCATCATCAAAGGATGCAACACAAGATATGCGTAAGTACTATAGGATGTACCGAGTATGCGAGATATGCGTAAAATATGAAAACATAATTAAAATTTGAGTTCATGCATAATCAAAGATCTCATAGGTACATATCATAATTTCAGTAATAAGCATGAGTTCATAGTCAAAACCTCAACATAAGATATCATAAAGCTTAGAAAACATGAAATCATTCATACGGGAGTTTCTTATAACCGACATTAGACCATGTGAGCTACATGGAATCTAACTATATAACCTTAGTTAGCAAAGCTGACTTGAACCCTGCCAAGGAACAAGTCACTATCCCCAACTATATAACCCTAGTAGGCAAAGCTGCCCAAATGCCCGCTAAGACATAGGACACCATTATCAAGATGTGGATCCACTCTCATAAGCCCATAGGGCACTTTATTTCATAACCTACGCTGGCAACATAGTTTCTGGACTTGGGTAATTGAAATCTCATCGCTCGGTGCTAAATACTACTCCCAAAACATATACATATAGCTTATAATTTCATAGTGGCACAATCTCATGCCAACTCTTATTTGAAAAGTATGAAAACACATCGGACATCATGCAATTCTCATATCATAAGTTCATGAAGCTTATCATAGCCATACTTCAAACATACTTTTCTTTCTTAAATCATACTTTAAGAATTAGGAATGCAACTTCGTAAATTCATAAGGACATATTATCTAAACATGTAAACTTTCACTTGGAATCATGCAATTCAATGGATTCATGCTAGAATTCAACTTTAATACATAGGCTTTTGAAACCAATTAAGGAATCTTAATAAAATAATACATAAACCATAAGCAACCATGAATTGATGTATAGAAACTGATTTCATAAGTTTTCCCCAATTTAAATCAAACCCCTAATTTCACAAGCTCATAACTCAAAATAGGAATTGGGGGTTTTGGGCACAAGGGTGAAAGAAACCCATTGTTAAATACCCACATACCTTGATTAGAGTTAACCCACTTGGATTGAAAAGGCTTAGGAGATTTGAACTTGAAGCTTGAGACCTTGAGCTAGAGAGAGCTTTTTTTTCCTTTTTGGGGAGGTGAATGAAGGATTTACAAGAGTCTTAGGATAATAAGGGTGAAAACCCTTCTTGAAATAGTCAAAACGACCTCACTTAGGAGTTAAAAAGGTGGGTAATGACAAAAATACCCCTGGGAAATAATTTATAGAAGCTGTTAAAAAGTTGACTGCCAGTGACCACGGGTGGATTTCATGGACCGTAGAACAAACCACGGTTCATGGTTTCCATCTATGGTTTCTGGCCAAACCAACAGGTTGCAGATGCATTTCTACGGGTTAGTAGGATGTACCCATAGAACAAATGATAGGTCTTCGTTTAGAGTCATCATTGTTGGGGACTTAGCTAATCATTGATCGAACCACGAGTTAAAATGACAGTTCGTCATTCAAATGATGGGCCGTAGAAGTGAGTTGTGAAACCTAAGAGACTTGCCACTCCTCTGATCTGTGTCCCACGAGTGGACAGGATAGACCCATGGTTTAAACCACTGTCTGTAGAACCCACTCGTGGTTCCTGACCAGAGGCTGAACCAAACAGACATGAATCATGGTTCCATTCCACGACCCATGGTTCGAACCACGGTCTGTGGTTTGGACTCGTCATTCCTGAAACATGAAATTTTTCTGAGATTTCAACTTAGATTGCTGGTTTCATTTTCGGGGTGTTACATGAAGTGCGCTGTAGGGTGTCTAGTTTTATTTATTTGTAAGTTTTTGATTAAATTAAAAAAAATTACAAAAGATTTTATCTTTGTTGCCTTGTTTTCTGTTTGGTCTGTTTACAGAAGCACACTTCACCCACCCTTCGATTTTTCTTTTTTGTTCTTTTCTAGGGATAACCCCTTTGAACCCACTATCCTTTTCGATTTTTAGGAGTAAATTGAAATTTTTGTTTTTGGGAATAATTAGAGATGCTCTTGCTAGGTGCTACACATGACTACTTGTTGCAAATTGGTGTTAAATTCTATGGCATAATTTTAAAAAATTGAATTACTACTGTGACACACCTAAGGCTCTTTTATGTCACTCTTGTGTAATGTTGGCTTAAATGTGAATTCTTGCAAGTGCTTGGTTGAGAGTATATAAGTAGCCTTCTTGATTTGAACATGTGCCAAGTGTGAGTGAGGCTTTTTCATTCCATGTTGCATGTTGGTGTCTAGAACTTGCCCCGTGTGTTTGCAAAGCAAAATAAAGAATGTGAAGTTTAGGATATGATATAGGCATTTCTTTGATAGCCATGTTTTAGACCTTCTTTATCAACCCGTTGTGAATAGAATTAGCTAGCCCCATTGAGCCTTTAGCCTGTTCTTTGATAGCCTCATATATAGCTTATTCCTTTTCCTTCAATTTCCTGCAATTTGATCCAAAACTCCTAAGTGCTTTAGTGAAAAATTAAGATGTTAAGGAGTAGAAAAATTGAAAAAGGAAAATGTGAAGTGAAGCCCAATGAAATAGCTTCTAGTGTGTTGAAAATGTTTATGTGTTGGTTGGTAGGGAGTAATGGAATAAAAGGAAAATTTATTCATATGTCGATAGCAAATACTCTCTACCTAAGATGTGTAAGCTAACTTAAAAAGATGGGGGCAAAACAAAAGAAAGTTGGGAAGATAATAATGGTGTAAAATAGGTTGGTTGAAGATGAGTTCAATGTAAAGTGTGATGTATTAAACCACTTAGGGTAGAGAGTCACTATTCTTAACCAAATAGTTCCTACCCATCCCTTAGCCTACATTACAAGCCTTAAAGTCCTACTTGATCTTGAGCTCTAACATCCGATATTAGTAGAGTACTACACTAAGGGCAAACTTATGTTTCATCTTATGTGACAAGTGAATTCCTTGTGAGAGTGAGCGGAATTTGATTCTTACACCCAGTCTTGTGATAATTTGCATAAGAGTGAGTGAATCTAGGTAACTCTCTTGTGGTGAGGGAACTTGTTTGATGATAGATAGGTGACTCATATGATTTCTTTGTGAGTATTATGCATGAGATTGCCAACAGAATCGAGTCAATTCTTGAGGATAGGAGGTCTTGAAATAGTGTTCATGTGATTCTATTTGTAATATGGCATGCCGAATGTAGAACTTGCTATTCTTATGGTCGTTGCAGTTCTAACATGTGTTTCTTAGTTTTAATAGAGCCTTCCTTGATTGTGATTAGTGTATATAGTTGTTCGAGGACAAACAAGGCTTTAAGTGTGGGATGGTGATCTTAGGCGTATTTATACTCCTAAGCGTCATTATTTACGCGCGTTTAGCTTAGTTTTGAGGATAACTTGATGTACTATTGAGGTATGTAGTGTGTAAAGGGTGTAATTTGTGACTAACATGTTTGATTATAGTGTTTGGGTAGCATTTGGAACAAATAATGAGTTAAAAAGATCAATTAGAGTTTAGACGAGGAAACTAGCTTCGCTAGCTTGAGCTATGCTTATTCTAGCATACTTTGATGAACTCTATGTTGTTGTACGGACTTATGTGTGTTGTGAACTCTTTTAGGAGACCTTTGTAGGAGAATTGGAAGCTAATTGAAGCGTACAAACATACTACAAACCATGGGGACACAAAGCAAGGTTGGGTAGTTCACTTAAAAAATGCATTAAAAATAAGAGCTTTGTGAGAAATTCATAGACTCCTCAACTTGACTCGAATAACAAAATGATGGGCGAAATCATGAACTTTCATTCAATTTGGTTATGTGTTAATGTGTAATTGTGGGAAACCACTTTTGATCCATGGTTCCATATAAGGTGACGTATTGTTGAGTTTGTTGGATAGAAAAACATATAAAACTTGCCTCATGTAATGAGAGTCCAAGTTATTTTCTATGTTTTTCATGCTTTTGCGTGTTTTGAGCTTTCCCACTGTGGCTACAGGTAATTTATGACTTGCTGGGACTGACGGTTTGGCGCCTGGGCTATTCATTAGGTTGTTATGACCATTTCCCTATGTGAGAACTTGAACTTAGAAAATCTTTGACTTTGGTCAACTTTCTTGGTAAATATACGCAGAATCAAATTCCCATAGTTCTGTTAGCTTTGAAGTGGAGATTTTGGCCTATTTGGGCCCTTGTCAAGGGTCAGAGAGCTTTTAGTTTGGTTTTGTCTTGGTTTTTATGTTTTCAGGCCAGTTAGGCTTGTAGAGTTGACTTTGGTCAACTTTCAGAATACACGACCTCAAATGGAAATTCCATCAGTGCTGTTAGCTCCGGAATGTTAACTTTGGGCTAGAGGGACCTTTGGTTCCGATCCTGAGACTCCAAACATGATTTTGGCTTTTGAGTTCTGCCTTGATAAAAGTTAGTTTTGGGCCCAAAGCCCACTTTTCGTTAAAACAATCTCCGTTGGGAGTTTCATTGATTCTAATGAGTCCAGAATGTTATTTCTGGTAGAGTAGCTTGGTTAGTTTGTGTTCACGAGGTTTCGAATGAATCCTGAGGGTCCATCTCAATATATTTTAGCTTTAGAGTTTTACTGGTTGCTGTTGTGTGTTGCAAACTAGTTTGGTCATCATGACCGCACGGTGGCCATTGTGTTCGTGATGGTCTAGATTTTTAACTATCGCAATCATGAGGGTGGCTCCTCCTGATCGCGATGAAGGCTGGATGGGACCCGGTCCAGCTTATTCTATGAGATCACATGGCTAGACCATCGTGACCACCATTGTCTGGCCATCACATTCCTCACGACCGCTTGTGGTCTCTCGCGATTGCGATAAAGGACCCCTGGCAGCTATATAAGCCGCTAACTTTGTTTTCTTCTTCATTTTTCTGAGTTTTCTCCATTGTTGAGGTCCTAAGTTGCGATCCCAAGCTCAATTATTCATCCCTCTTGGTCTTGTAAGTCCCATTCTATCCCTCTTATCTTTTGTGTGTCTTGATTCCCTTAATTTCCAGTAATTTTTGTTGGTTTTCCTCTTAAATTCTCCTTTAACTAGTAGGACTTCGGTGCTATTTTGAGGCCTAAAATGATTCCCGTTCATGCTCAACTTTTGAGCATAGGTTTTTTAATCTGTTGGGAATATAATTGTGATTTTTGTTTTCTATTTCATTGCGTATGCCCCGAGGGTCATTTTCCGACTCAATTTTTAGCCTATTTTCTGTATTGTAATATGGGTGTTATTTTTCTCGTCTTGACACTTAGATTATGATTGTAATAGTGTGGTAACTTTTTGAGGCTATTCGGAAGGGGAAGTCACACGAGTGAAGGTTCGTGTTTGCAGTTTGGCCTCGAGGTAGGTTACCGTTTACTTTCCTAGACTAAGTTTAAATAGATTTTATATATTATAAGTTACTTGAATGTTAGGTTGGACTTTAGGTAGAATTAGGATTAAGTCACGTGACTTGTATAATTTGGCCATTTCGGATCATAAATTAGAATTATTTCCTGGTATCCTTAGTTTAGAATCTTGTTAAATTGTTGTGGTTAGCCTAGAATCCATAGTATGCTTTGAGGAGGTTTTAGAGGTAGAGTAGATGCTTTTAGTTGTTTTTGTAGTTATTTTCTGTTCTTTTCGCCATATTATTAGTTGGGTATGTAACTATGGGCCCGAGGCCATAACACGGATTGGATGGAGTTCCAGGTCAATTCTCTTATTTGGAGGGTGTTTTGCCCTATTTGTCATGCTTGTGTGGTATATTCTTTAGATTTGGAAAGTTATATGCTCATACTGTATTTGCATACCTAGCAGTATAGAAATAAAGATTTTTGAGGTTTTGGTTCAAACTGGAGATTTAATATGGTTTTCATGATTTTTTATATTTTAAAGGAATTACTTTGGTTTTTTTTATTACTGATTTTGGTAAGGAAAGGAAAAGTACTACTTTTATACTGGTCCAAGGGACGTTCCCAAACCTTTTCTCCAATTACATTTCTGTTGATGAGTCCGATAATCAATTATGGGTGCCTCAAAGCATTATTCTAGGTTTTACTTTCTATGCATATGTTGATGAGTCCGATGTTAAATTTTGGGCACCCGATGTATTATTTTGGGTTTTACTTTTTATACATTTATGCATCACATCATCCCTCGCTACCTTGCATTATGCTTGAATGTACTTGGATTGTCTATTATCTTGATTTCATTTTTGTTTGTTACCTTCTTCATTGTTAGCCCGGTTAGTTCTAATTTTGGTTTTATAACTAGATTTAGGTGGATCCCTGTAGTTATATTACTTCCTTGTTATTTATAATATATATTATCTTTCTGTGCTCGATCGGCCTATGATGCTTACTAGGTAACCATTGTTTTGTCACTCATACTACACTCTGCATCTTGTTCTGATGGAACACCTAGTATGAGCCACCCTCATTGATCCTCCTATCATTCAAGGCCAACTGTTGTTTTGATTGTGGTGAGCACCTGACATTTTTGAGAATTTTACTGCTTTCCTTCTACATTTCTGTCTATATTTTGTATTTTGGATAGACAAAGTCTATTGTATATCTACTCCATACTTTAGACGCTCTTGTAGCGGTGACACCAGTTCCGGGTTGGTTCTTGTGTATATTTTGTCTTCCTGGTCACTTTAGGAACATTTTTGTATATTTATTATAGTTGGTACATATATATACAATTTTCCCCGTTGTCCTTATATTTCTCTTCCGCTTTTCTTGTATTTAACTACTTTAATTACCTTCTGCATTGTTTGGTTGGCTTTCCTTTTGGAGGGTTATATAAGTGCCATCATGGCTCTATTTTGGATCGTGACAGAGTGGTATCACAGCTCTAGGTTCACCGGTCTCGCTAGTACAAGAGCAAAGTGTCTAGTAGTATCGCATGGATCGGTAGGATGACGTCAGTATCCTATCTGTGAGAGGCTATAGGAGATTCTTAGGAAAGATTCCATCTTGTTTAATTCCTTATCGTGTGTCCTTGACTTTATCAACTTCTATCTTTGTTTCACTCTTTCTCAGATAGTTCGGATGAGATCAGCAACCGGTGAAGGCGAGACCCCTGGACCTGCAGTTAGAGCCCCAGCAAAGGGATATGGTAGAGGTTGACCCAGAGGTCGAGGTATAGGATGGGCTGCAGTGCCAGCTCATGCCTAGACTAGGTTATTGTCACTAGAGCCTGATATTGTGGTTGAGAAGGTAAAGTATGAGCTGGAGAATATAGGGACAACCCAACACCCAACAGGTTTTATTGCTACTCCAGTGCTACAGGACAATTTGGTTTGCTTACTTGGATTTCTTAAGGGTATGACTCCACCAGCAGCTTTTCTCAGTACTGTGATTGGTTCTTAGGTTAGAGACGAGGCTCAGACTTTAGCCCAGGTGGCAGCACAGGGTTCAGGAGCACAGCCTGCTACTGTGGCTCCCCGATTAGAGGTATTGCCGATCCCTACAGTTATTCCACCTATTCTAGCCAAGATCATTATGTCTTTTAAGGAGTAGAAGATGCTTGGTTAGTTTCTAAGATTAGGTTCTCTGAGGTTTTCAGGTGCTCCTACGGAGGATACACACGAGTTTCTGACTTGTTTCCAAGAGATATTGCATAATTTGGGGTTGATTGAGTTGCACAAAGCAGATTATACCATATTTCAGCTAGATGGTCCTGAGAAATAGTTGTGGAGGTCGTATGTAGCTTGGAGGCCAGCCGGGTCACCTCTGCTTACTTGGCCACAATTCTCCGTAGCTTTTCTACAGAAGTATGTACCACATAGCTAGAAAGAGATATTAATGGTACTGCACTATAAGCAACATGATCAGATGGTTCAGGCCCCCAGGGCTCTAGCACCACCTTCCAGAGGTGGTGCACAGGGTAGTAGAGGTAGTCCCCAGGGTGCTAGAGGTGGTCCTCAGTCCTGCATATCAGGTAGTTGTGGCAGTCGGGTCCATATGTATTTAGTTTTGAGATAGACAAAGGCCGAGGCTTCAGATGCTATCATCAAAGGTACGATCTCCATTTTGTATCAGTCTGCTTCTGCTTTGTTTGATCCAGGGTATATATTCTCCTATGCATCTGCTTATTATGCCACTTATCTGGAGTTTGCTTGTGAGTCTTTGACTGTGCCCCTGCGTATAGCTACCCCAGTAAGAGATTCCTTAGTAGTGTATCAGGTGTATCGAGCTTGTGTGGTGACTATCCTAGGGTATGACACGTGGGTAGACTTTATTATGCTTGATGTGATTGATTTTGACTTGATCTTTAGCATAGATTAGTTGTCTCCTTACCATCCATCTTGTATTGCTTTGCCAAGACTGTTACTCTACGGATACCTGGTATCCCTCCTATAGTTTGGAAGGGGGCCGATAGACACATGCCAAGGGGAGTTATATCTTTGTTGAGTACCCAACGGTTGGTTGAAAAGGGGTGCTTAGCCTATGTTGCCTACGTTTGTGATACTAAAGCCACTACACCTTCACTTGAGTCAGTTCATATGGTTTATGAGTATTCGAATGTGTTTTCTTTTGATCTTCTAAGTCTCCCTCCTAATAATTACATTGGCTTCAGTATTGATGTTGAGCCAGACACTCAGCCCATTTCTATTCTGTCATATAGGATGGCACCAACTGAGTTGAGGGAGCTTAAGGATCAGCTCTAGGATCTGTTGAGTAGGGCATTTATCAGGGATTGTGTATCTCTATGGGGTGCTCCAGTTCTATTTGTGAAGAAAAAGAATGGGTCCATATGTATGTGTATTGACTAAAGGCAGTTGAATAAGGTGACAGTTAAGAACAGATATCCGATTCCATATATTGATGATTTGTTTGACCAGCTACAGGGTGCAGCGGTGTTCTCTAAGATAGACTTGAGGTCCAGTTATCACCAGTTTAGGATTAGGGTTGCGGACATCCCAACGACTGCATTTAGGACTCAATATGATCATTATGAGTTCCTAGTCATGTCTTTTGGGTTGACTATTGCCCCAATAGCGTTTATGGAGTTGATAAACTATGTGTTTAGTGCCTACTTGGATTTTCATGATTGTTTTCATCGATGATATTCTAATATATTCAAGGATTAGAGAGGAGCATGAGCAGCATCTGAGAGTTGTACTTTAGACCTTGCGAGACCATAAGTTATATGCCAAATTCACTAAGTGTGAGTTTTGGCTCGAATCTGCGTCATTCTTGGGGCACATGGTGTCCAAGGATTGGATTATGGTGGATCTGGTGAAGTTTGCAATTGTTCGTGATTGGGCTAGGACTACTTCTCCTACCGAGTTTTACAGTTTCATCGGGATGGCAGGTTACTATAGACAGTTTGTGGAGGGGTTTTCTTCTATAGAAGCTTCATTGACTAGATTGACTTAGAAGAATGTTCCCTTCAAGTGGTCTTATGAGTGTGAGGTGAGCTTTCTAAAGTTGAAGGCCTTGTTTACATCAGCTTTGATTCTTACTCCTTTAGTCGAGGGTCAGGGGCTTATCGTGTATTGTGATGCTTTAGGTATTGGTTTGGGTTTTTTGTTAATGCAGCAGGGCCGAGTTATTGCTTATGCTTCCAGATAGTTGAAGGTTCACAAGAGGAACTACCCCACTCATGACTTGGAGTTAGCAGCTGTAGTATTCACGTAAAAGATTTAAATGCATTATCTATATGGCGTGCATTGTGAGATCTTCGCTGGCCATCGTAGTCTTCAGTACATTTTTAGCCAGAAGGATCTAAATTTGATGTAGAATAGGTGGTTGGAGTTACTGAAGGACTATGATATCTCTATTCTTTATCATCTGGGCAAAGCAAATGTGGTAGCGGATGCCTTAAGTCGGAAGATAGTGAGTATGGGTAGCTTGGATTTCTTAGCAATAAAGGAGCTATCTTTAGCTTGGTACATCCAGTCCTTGGCTAACATGTTGGTTATACTTGATATTTTTGAGCCGGCCTGTATTCTTGTTTGTGTTGAGGCTAGATCTTCCTTGTTAGAGTAGATTCAGGCACAACAGTTTGATGATGCGAGGTTGAGGACTATTCGTGATAAGGTGTTGAGTGGTGAGGCTAGGAAGGGGACCTTAGATTCAGAGGGTGTTTGGAGGATTGAGGGTCGTATCTGTGTTCCTAGAGTTGACATAGTCAGGTTGATCTTGGAGGAGGCTCATTGTTCTAGATATTTCATTCATCCAAGGGCACCTAAGATGTATCATGACATGAGGAAGCAATATTGGTGATGTGGGATGAAGAGGAATATCTCAGCGTTCGTGTCTAGGTGCTTGAATTGTCAGCATGTGAAGTTTGAGCACTAGAGACTAGGTGGTTTGACTCGGAGGCTACCCATTTCAGAGTGGAAATGGAAGCGGATAGCTATGGACTTCGTAGTTGGTTTTACACATACATTGTGGAGATTTGATGCTATTTGGGTCATTGTGGATAGGTTGACTAAGTCTGCTCACTTTCTGCCGGTTCAAACTTCCTACAGTTCCGAGAGGTTTGTCCATTTGCATAGTGTTTTTGTTTCTATTATTTCTACACTATGCAAATGGACAGTTCCGAGAGGTTCAAACTTCCTACACTTCCTACATTCATGAAATTGTCCATTTGCATAGTGTTTTTGTTTCTATTATTTCTTATCGTGGTACTCAGTTCACTTCATGTTTCTAGAGGTCTATTCAAAGAGAGTTGGGTACTAGAGTTGAGCTTAGACTGCTTTTCATCCGTAGACTGATGATCAGTCGGAGCATACTATTCAAGTTCTAGAGGATATGTTGCGAGCTTGTGTTATTGATTTTGAGGGACAATAGGACCAATGCTTAGCCTTGGCAGAGTTCGCATATAATAATAGTTACCATTCCAGCATCCAGATGGCTCTATTTAAAGCTTTGTATGGTAGGCAGTACAGATCTCTGGTGGGTTGGTTTGATGCTTCAAAGATTAGGACATGGGATATTGACTTGCTTTTTGATTCTATGGATAGAGTTTGGGTCATTCAGGAGAGACTTTACACTACCCTGAGTAGGCAGAAGAGTTATGCTGACCTGAGAGTTCGGGATTTAGAGGTCATGGTTGGTGATTGTGTGTTCATTCGGGTATCGCCCATGAAGGGCGTAATGGGGTTTGAGAGGAAGGCTAAGCTCTGTCCTAGGTTTATTGGTCCATTTGAGATCCTTTGTCGTATACGGGATGTTGCTTATGAGATAACCTTACCTCTTACTCTTTCCAGTGTTCATCAAGTTTTTCAAGTCTCTATGTTGCATTGGTATATTCTGGATAAGTGTCACGTGCTTCAGTGGGATTCAGTTCAGTTGGATAAGTCACTAGCCTTTGAGGAGGATCCTATCATTATTTTGGACAGGAAGGTTAGGAAGTTAAGGTCCAAGGAGATTCCATCAGTTAAGGTTCAGTGGCAGCATCTTCCTATTGAAGAGTCTACTTAGGAGATTGAGAAAGACATGCGGACGCACTATCCTCACCTTTTCGAGTCTTTAGGTACTATCCTTTCTCTAACTTTCAAAGACGAAATTCCTTTTAGTAGTGGATGTTATAATGACCCTCCAAGTCATTTTCTATTTTTTCCATGCTTTTCTGAGTTTGGAGCTTTCCCTCAATGGCTAAAGGTCATTTATAACTTATCGGGACTAATGGTTTGGTGCTCAGGACATTTATTAGGTTGTTATGACCATTTCCTTGTGTTAGAACTTGAACTTTGGAAATCTTTGACTTCGATCAACTATCTTGATAAACATGCTCGAAATTAAATTCCAACAGTTCCTTAACTCTGGAGCAGGGATTTTTGTCTAGTTTGGCCCTTAGCCAGGGTCTGAGAGCATTAAATTTGGTTGTCTTGTTTTTTGCATTTCCAGGCCAGTTAGGATTATAGAGTTGACTATGGTCAGCATTCGGAGAAGACGGCCTAAGATGGAAATTTGGTTAGCGATATTAGCTCTGGAATGTTGACTTTGGGATAGAGGGACCTTTGGTTCGAGTCTCGAGGCACTAAACTTGTTTAGGTCTGTGAGTTCTACTTTGATAAAAGTTGGTTTTGGGCACGAGGCCCACTTTTCATTAAAACAATCTCCGTTGGGAGTTTCTTCAATTCTATTGAGTTCAAAATGCTATTTTTTGTACGGTAGCTTGGTTGGTTTGTGTTCACGAGGTTCTGAATGAATCCCGAGGGTCCATATGAAGAGTTTTTAGCCTTAGAGTTTTGATGGTTGTTGTTATGTGTTGCTGATAAATTTAGTCATTACGACCACGAGGTGGCAATCGCGTTCATGATGGTCTAGCTTTTTGACCATCACAAAAGCAAGGGTGGCTCCTCGTGATCGTGATGAAGGCCGATTGGGACCCAGTCTAGCTTGTTCTATGTGATAACGTGGCTGGACATTTATGACTGTGATGGTCTGGCTAGCTTGTTCCTCATAACCGTGTGGGGTCCCTCGCAATCGCGATGAAGGATCCCTAACAACTATATAAGTTGCAAACTTTATTTTCTTCTTCATTTTTTAGAGTTTCCTTTGTTGTTGAGCTCCTAAACTGCGATCCCAAGATCAATTATTTATCCCTCTTTGTTTGGTAAGTCCCCTTCTATCCCTCTTCTCTTTTCTGTTGCTTGATTCTCTTTATTTCTACTAATTTTATTGGTTTTCATCTTAAATTCTCCTAGAACTAGTTGGACATCGGGGCTGTTTTGAGCCCCAAAACGAGTCTCGTTTGCACTCACCTTTTCAGCATGGGTTCCTTAACCCGTCGTGGACATAATCGTGATTTTTGTTTTCCATTTTGTTGCACGGGCCCCGAGGGTCATTTTTCAACCCAATTTTTGGCACAATTTTTTGTATAGTAATATAGGTGTCATTTTTCTCATCTTGACACCTGGATAATGTTTGTGATATCGTGGTAGCTTTGTAAGGCTGTTCGAAAGGGGAAGGCACACAAGTGATGGTTTGTGTTTGCAGTTCAGCCCTGTGGTAGGTTACAGTTTACTTTCCTTGACTGAATATAGTTAGATTTTATATATTATAAGTTTCTTGAATGTTAGGTTGTAGTTTAGGTAGAATTAGGCTTAAATCTTGTGACTTGTATAATTTGTCCATTTCAGATTGTAGATTAGAATTATTTCCTGTTATCCTTAGTTTAGAAACTTGTTGAGTTGTTGTGGTTAGCCTAGAATCCTTAGTATTCTTTTAGGATGTTTTAGAGGTAGAGTAGATGCTTTTAGTTATTCTCATAGTTATTTTTCGTTCTTTGCGCCTTATTGTTGGTTGGGTGTGTAACTATGGGCCCGAGGCCATAGCACGGATTGGATAGAGTTCCAGTTCAGTTCTCTTATTTGGAGGGTGTTTTTCCCTATTAGCCTTGCTTGTGTGGCATATTTCTTTGGATTTGGAAAGTTGTATGCTCATACTGCATATTCATACCTAGCGGTATAGAAAAGAAAGTGTTTCGAGGTTTTTAGTTCAAACTGGAGATGTACTATAGTTATCATGATTTTCAAATTTTAAAGGAGTTACCTTGGTCTTTTTCAATACTGATTTTGAAAAGGAAAGGAAAAGTACTACTTTTCTACCGGTCCAGGGGACGTTTCCAGACCTTTTCTCCATTTACTTTTCTATTGATAAATCCGATGATCCATTTCAGGATCCCCGATGTGTTATTATGGGTTTCACTTTTTATGCATATGTTGATGAGTCCGATGTTAAATTTTGGGGGCCCAATACGTTACTCCGGGTTTTACTTTTTATACATTTGTGCATCACATCATCCCTCACTACCTTGTATTATGCTTGAGTGTACTTGGATTGTCTGTTCTCTTGATTTCATTATTGGTTGTTACCTTCTTCTTTGTTAGCCCGGTTAGTTTTGTTTTTGGTTTTATAACTAGAGTTAGGTGGATCCCTGTAGTTAGATTACTTTCAGATAATTTAAATTATATATTATCTTTCTGCGCTTGGTTGGCCTATGATGCCTACTAGGTACCTATTATTTTTGTACTCATACTACACTCTGCATCTTTTTCTGATGCAGCACCTAGTATGAGCCACCCTCATTCACCTTCCTGTTGTTCGAGGCCTGTTGCAGTTTGGATCGCGGTGAGGTCCCAGCATTTTGGAGACTTTTACTGTTTTCTTTCTACATTTCTATCTATATTTTATATTTTTGATAGACAGACTCTGTTGTATAGCTACTTCGTACTTTAGACGCTCTTGTACTGGTGACACCAAGTTCGGGTTGGTTCTTGTGTATATTTTGTCTTCTTGGTCACTTTAGGATTATTTTTGTATATTTATTACAGTTGGTACATATATATATTGTTGACCCTATTCTCCTTATATTTATCTTCTGCTTTCCTTGTATTTAACTGCTTTAATTACCTTTCGCATTATTGGATTGTCTTGCCTACGGCGGGGTGGGGGGTGGAGGGGGGGTTATGTAGGCGCCATCATGGCCCGATTTTTATTACGGTTGTTCCATCTTTTTTGAGGGTCAAGCAGAGAAGGAGATTTAACCATTAGGTTTCTTTTCTTCTTAATTCTCTTAGTGATTACTTTGCATGAAAACATCAAAATCTTGTATTCTTTCTTAGACATGAGTGACCAAGACCTCTTGTTCTGGAGTTACGGCTAAAAAGCATGAAGGTTTAGTGGATGATTGAATTTGATAAGTTTGTTTATCATATAATAGTTGTTCCTATACAAGATAGAATAAAGGATATAGGGAGTAAGATCGCTTTTTGTCAACATAAGGAGGAGCTTGGCTGTTAGGATAGAAATATACCCAGAACGCCTTGCTTGGTTATAAATGGGAAAAGCTAATTCATTTGCATGTTCATTCTTGACCATAGAAATATAGTCATAGAAATGCATGTCAATAGGTGATTAGAGGTTCAAAAGATCATAATAATATAATTAACCCCATAATCAACAACTAGATAACCAAATAAGTCGATGAAGTCGGATACTATTCATAATTGTGAAGAAAAGTTGTACTCGTTATCAAGTTCATTTATGCATTTGTAGAAACACACAAATCTCAAAACACTTTCTTGGTTACTTTCACACTTGGTTAAAACCTTTTAGTTGAATCAAAAAGTCCTTGGGTACGATATCAATACTAAGCCAGTCTGTACTACTTGGACGACTATATACAATTTGCATGTTAGTTTGAAATCAAAACAGTTAACTTGGTCAATGAGGAAGGAATAGATGAGAAACCTTCTACAAATCAATAGTAGTAGCCAGCCAAACCCAAGAAGCTCCTAACATCTGTTAGGGTAGTGGGTTTAGTCTAGGTTTTCACATCTTCAATCTTTTGAGAGTCAACTCAAATGCCCTCACTAGACATAATATGATCAAGGAATGCTACAGTCCTCAACCAGAATTCACACTTAGAGAATTTAGCATAAAAATCACGGTCCCTGAGTGTCTATAGCATAATTCTAAGATGATCATCATGCTCCTCCACTCTAAGGGAGTACATAAGCTTCTCATGTCATTGGCATACACCTTCAAGTTTTGCCTCAAGATTCACCTCAAGGATGCAATGCCACTCACCACAAGAGAGAATCCAACTCACAATCATGCAATTCATAATATAGGAATTTTAAGGGAACACAAAGACTCTTACTCTCTCAAAGAAGTTCAAGTGCACACACATCGAATCATAGTCTTGCCCTTCAAGTAATTCGCCACTAATGTAGAGTTGCAAGGCTCAAAATCACTAAGGAATTATGGGCAATAATGTAGGCTAGGGCTAATAGTGAGGATTTTATTTGGCTCAAGTGACTAAACCTCCCTAATGCTATCATACGCACTTAAGTGCACAACTCACATTTTTTACTCAACTTTACATTATTCCTCCCTCTCACAACCCAAGCTTTCCCAACACTATTCATTCAAACACCCATTTATTTAGCTAATTTTGTAGCACCACTCTATTCTTTTCTCTTCCAATCACTTGTCTCTTTGACACTATGAAGCAATTCACATTGTAAGCATACAATGATACCTCACATTGAAGCTCAACTCCTCTTTTCACCCCATATTACATTCATTCACCCCCAAATTTAGGTTTTTTCCTACTTCAACATTCCATTTTGGTTCATATTCCCCCCACGCTTAGGATTTTATCCTACACTTTCATTTCTAGCAATTATGAAGGATGGGTGCAAATATAGATGATGCAAAAAGGGTTAAGGTGTAAAAGCTCAAAGGAGTTAACTAGGATCAATGTTAAGGCAAGGATTTTTAGGCAAAGTGGCTATTCAAAAAAGGCCTGAGGTCATCTTCCAAGCTAAGCAATATCTAAGATTTTTCCTTGAATCATATTCGGGGTAAGTTCTAGACGACATGCATACACAAGAATGAAGTAAACCTTAGCATACAAGGCATCACAACAAAAAAGTTCACAATTATTCTCAAAATCAATTAGGACGAATGACTTTTTATAAGATATTCCAAGTTTTGCACACTCATTTGTGAATCAATCAAGCCAAATGGAGAATGTGCAAGTTATGACAAGAGAATGCTTTTGCAAAAATCATTTTCGCCTCTTTTCTAAATTTTTCAAATTCATTGACAAGAAATTTTTTTGGTGGGCCCATTCGAGATAAGCAAAACTCAGACTCAATCTCAACACTAAAACTTGTTATTTTCCCTTACGAAAGTTTTCTCTCAATCTATCATAGTGAAATGTCACCCGGTTCGACACAAAAATAAAGAAAAAAAATAAGAAAAGAAAATTTTGCTCTTTGAGAAAGAACCATAGTATAAAGAAAACTCTCAGAGTTTATTAAAAATGAACTAATATTTACAAGGTGATATTCGAGTTACGTGCTAATGTATCATGGGACAACAAGACCCGGCGTAGGCACTAAGCTCAATTTGCAAGAATAGGTAGTGAAACAATTTAATGTGTAGGACTAACCCAACAAGATGGCAATTTCACAACAACCATAATAAAAGGATCAAGACCAGCAAGTGAATAATATAAATCATGATGAGAATAATAGCCCGATGAGGGAAATAAACAAAAACAAACTAATCCAAACATATGCCCTAGAAGGGCCAAATTGTCTAAAAACAAAGAATAAAGGCCCATCAAAGGCAGTAAAATAACATCTTGGCCCGACAAGGTAAATATCACAACCAAAGCACTAAATAAATTCACCCTACCCTACAAAAGCATAGCATTGTCCCAAATGCTTAAGCACAAAATAATAGAAGTAAGATGCAAAAACTCCCCGACCACACTAATTTGAGTTGTCCTCCTGCTGAGCTACTTCAGAACTGGGACCTTCTCCTCCCATACTGGAGTATGATATCTAGTGGGACTCCAAGATAACCTTCTGTATCACCACATCATCCACCTTATCCTCACCTTCCAAGGTAGCAAATAGACCATCCACTGGTCCAGTAATGGGGCCGGGTGCAGCCATAGCCTCCTCAAGTATGCTCATGTCTGTCGTTGTCATAGGTGTCTTACCCTTCACTTTCTCCACATTATACCGGATAGTAATGACTGCATTTTCCACGATCTAAACTCTCTTGCAAAGCTTGCCAAGATTCTCTAAAGACATCTTTCATGGCATCCTTAATAACTTTCTGAATAAGGCCCAACAACCTCTTAGCCAATGTGTTCAATTGATTCTTGAGAGAATAGGTCATGTCAACCGGCTTTTGAAGGCCACTTGGGGTTGTGGATAAAGGTGATGGTAATGGTCTAAGGGGTGCAGCCTCTGAAGGATTTCTCGATGTTGTTGGAGTAGTAGTTCTAGAAACTGACCTCACCAGAGAGGAGGCACCCATGTAAAAATCTACCTCAGAGATCCCCACATCACTTAAACACTGCAACCTTCTCCTTTTTACCTTAGGCGCATTTGCGTCCTCCTTCTTGTTAATATCAACTATCCCGATTGCAGGAATAGACTTATCAGAAGGAAAGTAAGGAATTATGGTCTTGGCTTAAAGCTTGCGAATGCGCACTAGATGTGGAATTTAAGTAGTGGGTTGGTGAGATTTCTTTTTTATCACTACTGCTACTATCTCTCCATAATTCACATGCACCCTTGATATGATGCAAGCAACTAATATGTCCCCCTCAGAGGTAAACTTTTGATCACTTTTGGGGGTAAGGAAACACAAGTGAATAAAATCATACCATAGCTTGGCTTCAAACTGGAGGTCCTGGTGAGGAATTTCACCACCAAACTCAGCCCATATGGGTTGCCCTAGAGCAATGATCCTTGCAACTCAATCGAGCGAACCATACTTCAAAGCAACTTTTGCAGCATACTCAATCCCTAAGGTGATTGGTGTTCCCCAATAGATGGAATTGATGGCATTAGGAGTTATATCAATCTCTTTGCCTCTAACCACAACAGAGTCCAAGCATGGAAAATCTTTCGGTTTACCCAAATGCTTCATAGTGTCTTGCTTTGATTGGTAAGTGGTATAGAACTCAAGGACCACTTCCGGGTAGTATCCTCCTGGCACCTCCAGAAAAGGGAATCAATTTCCAATAGTGAATTGGTTGGTGATATTGGGGAATGCATCCCCAAGCCGAAAAAAGTTAAATCCTCTCTCCAGTGTGAATGACCAGTTTGCCTTGTATTTGACATAGAAGGGCTTCATTCCCTATACAAAAAATTTGGTTCTCTCTTCCTCATTGATCTGAACTAGAGGAGGCTCTGAAGTAGCCTAAGGAACTTTCTTCTTTCCCTTGTTCTTGCTTTTGGTGGTGCTTAGAGCTGGAGTTTTTTGTGATACGGCCAGAGCTACCCCTACTTGATGACATGATCTTCAAGAGGGATGTGAGTGCCAAAGAAAACCAAACAAGAATAATTTTGTATTTTTCATTAGAAATTAAAGAAAAAACACTACAAGAAGTTAATGAATTAAAAAGACCTTGAATGCATACAGAAAAAAATAGCACCAAGTTGACTATTGGCATTTGTGTTTCACATGCAATTCACAAGTGGAGACCCGTGACTTGAATATGATCTTGCATATTCTAGACAATGAACTGGTGAAGGGGCGATGCATATGCGATGTCACATTCATTTCACATGAGCCACCATGGGGCACGCATGTGCTATCGCACATGCTTGGCAGTTAACTGATACTTTTATCCTCCACCTGCATTGCCACCTGCATTTCGTACTTAAAGATTTTTGACACACATGTGGAATGCATGTGGAAAGTAGTGGGTAAGTTTCAATTCCCCGCTTTCACTTGAAATGCACATGCATTTCACAAGGCAACACCTATGGCACGCAAGTGCCTAACATGCAAGAACTTATTTTAACAACACTAATGCATTGTAAAGAAATTTTTTTTGACCAATTTCTAAGTTCAACGAGTAGTCAGATTTTCCCAAAAAACTTCACAATTATACAAGACCAATAGCATCACAATCACGTATGTTCAACAATATCCCTTAATAAGGACGTTACCCCATCAATTGTCGAGAATATCAAGCTATACGATTAGCATGAGAAGCATATCAAAACACAATAATAAGCACTCTCTCTTAACCAAAGTCTCACCGGACAATTTCAAATCAACTATAATACTCAAGAGAACTATGATTCACAATTTTCATCCCAACAAAAGATTATTTCAATCAAAACCCGCAATAATGATGATTTTTCCTTAAGAATAACATCACCCAATCTGTCATAGGGACAAACCATGTATTATCAACGAGTGGGTTACTCAGTCTTCACCTAAAACTCAAAATTTTAGGGCAAAATTCATCACAGATAACATGCATAACCATCAAAAGCATAATCTACCAATTTTTGACAATCCATAATAACAATAAGACACAAAATTGAATTTCAAAATCAGATCTCAAGAAAAAATAGACTATGGGAGATTTCAAGTAGCATGCCTCACTAAAAATACTCTTAAAACACATAAAACAATAATTTAATGAAAGGGAGCATACTACAAGCGAAGAAGATGGAGAGAGGAGAAAAATTGAAGCTTTAAAGACCTAACAATGGTGACCCACGATATTTCTTGCCAGAAAGCATGCGGCAGTAGTGGTGGTGCTACATGGTAGAGTGGCTGAGGAGAGAAAAGTTAAAGAGTGGGAAAGAATTTGGTGAGTTAAGGGAGATTATGGAGAGAATTTCAAGGTTTTAGGAATTGTAAATGGTGAGAATAGAGGTGAAAGAGGCGGTTTGAAGGTGAGAAAGAAAATGAAAAGATGCGGGTTACATATGGGTCGGGTCAAGTCAACGGGTAGGCCAAACAACTTAAAAACCATACATGTGCATGTGATACCACTTGCATTTCACAGATGGTCACCTGTGTTTCATAGGTGGTTTTGCAGGTGACGAATTTCAATTAATTTGGTTCTAGTGCACTGGTTGGGACCTGTGATGGCACATGTGTGTCGTGCGTCGTCATGTGCATTTCACACTTGTCTTTGCAAATGCCTCACAATTTTCTTTTTTCTTCAATTCACTACATTTGAGGTGCAACTCCATCTGTGAAACGCAGGTGGGATGCATGTCCTCCCCGGGATTTTTTTTTGGCACTTAGCCACTCTTTCAATCTCCATGCATTCCTAAAACACACCAAAAACAACAGAAAAGTAAAGTAAATAATTCAAAAACACTAGGGTTGTCTCCCAAAGAAGCGCTTGATTTTACATCATGGCACGAAGATAGTACCTCAAAGATCAATTATTGCTCGTAGTCATGCTAATGCGATTAGCATGATCCGAGCTAAAACTCCATAGGTACTTTCTCAAGACCTTCATCAACTCATTCCTTTCCCAAGCTAGTAACAACTTAGATGTGGACAATAGTAGGGTGTCATTAGGACCAATGTGCATATCCACTAAGTTTGGTAGCTTAGGCATGATAAACTCTTCGGGGTCCCTCTTCTCTAAACCACCATATAGGACATGCTGATCACTCGATGGTTTCCCTCTAATCACTTCTTCACAAGGACCCTCAACCAACTTGTTCTTGGTATCAATCACATATATGACCCGATATTCATTTGAGGCCTTCATAGGTTGATATACATTGAACGTGACTTCTTTGTTCCCCACCCAAAATTTTAGTTCTCCCAAATCCACATCAATGAGAGCTCTTCCGACTGCAAAAAATGGGTACCTTAAGATTATAGGCACCTCTAAGTCTGCATCACAGTCTAACACCATAAAGTCTGCTAGGAGTATAAATTTGTCCACTTTTACCAATACATAAAACCAAATGCCTATTGGGAGCTTTATCAAATGATCGACCATTAGAAACCTCATCATTATTAATTTAAGAGATCCTAGGCCAATCTTCTTAAAGATCACAAGGGTCATCAAGGTGATGCTCGCCCCAAGGTCTCATAGAGCCTTGTTGAACAAATAAATGCCAATACTGAAAGGAATGGTAAAAACATATGGATCTTCTCTCTTGGGGTCCATATTGCTTGTCATGACTGCACTACAGTTGTGGGACACTTCCACCATTTCCACGTCAATCACTCTCTTCTTTTTCAATAGCTCATTCATGAATTTTGCATAGCCCGACATTTGTTTTAAAGCGTCAACTAAGGGAATGTTTATGGATAATTTGCTGAACATATCCACAAAATTCTTAAATTGATTGTTTTTTTTTCTTGATTAACCTTTGAGGGTACGGAGGAGGACATGTGGGAAATGGTTTCAGCTTACTTGGAGCTTGTTCCTCTTTCTTTTCTTCTATATCAATTTCAACTTGAGGTGGTGATTCCACCTTCTCCTTTTCTTCACTTGGATTATCATCCACTATATTCTCATTCTTCTAATCATCCTTGTTCTCTAACTCAACTTCATTGGTTGGTTTGGCTACATAATCAAGCATCTTTCCGCTTCTCATTACAATTTCCATCACAAGGCCATTCCTCTTCGAATTCGGGAAAGTGTCACTAGGGAGAGTGCTCTTCAAGCGAGGGTTTATTTGGGATGATAGATGGTTCATTTGGGACTATAAGTGCTTGATCAAAGTTGAATGGGAGCTCACAGTTTAGTTAAGGGTAGAAACATCACTCTTCAAATCTCTAATCCCATCATCCATGGACTCTACCTTTTTCAAAATGCGTGGCAACATGTATTCAATTTTCAAAGCAGCGGGATTACTAACACTTGGTTGGAAGGTAGAAGCATTTGCCTTTAGTGGAGGCACATAACACTTTGGTGATTATACCAATTACCTTCTCATTTCATGATCTCTCCAATGAGCTTCATGATCCCTCTCACGATCATGATCACGATTCGTCCAACCTTGATTATCATCCCTAGTTTGCCAAGGACCTTGATTTTCACCTTGGTACCCCAAGTGATAATCCGCTAACAAATAACATGCTTCCTCATCCACCAATGTATAAGCACTACCTTACTTATGGCTTTTGGCCCCATAAGCTCCGATGGCATTTACACTTTTAGTTCCAGCACCCATCATATGTTTAGCTAAAATTTCAATTTGATTCATCATCTTGGTCATTGCTTTATCCCATTTTCCCTTTTTCCTTCTCAACTCATTGGCCATGATGGAGGAGGTGACACCCGATGTCACCTCGTCCTCTCTATTGGTCTTCGACATTCTATCCAAAAGAGCTAAAGCAAGACCATATGTTTGATCCATGATAAATCCACCTGTAATATTTTTAGCTACAGACTTGTACATTAAATCAAGAGACTAATAAAAACTTTGCAATAGAACTCCTTTCGGTAGCCCATGGTTCGGACATAACAACAACTTTTTATTGAACCTTAACCATAGCTCGTGCAAAGGTTCATCCGGCAATTGTCGTAAGTTTGTGATTTCATTGTGCAATTACTACATCCTTGAAGGGGAAAAGACCCAATATATGAAAGCCTAAACTAGCTCATTCTAGGATTTAATGGATCCCTCAGAGAGCCCTTCTAGCAAACGGTTGCCTCTCGTGTGAGAGAAAATGGAAATAGCCAAAGTTCGGTTGACTCTTGGCTAATATTTTGGAAGTTAAATGGCTGACAAATCTCAACAAATTGTCGAATATACCGATTAGAATCCTCACAATCTAGTACTCCATACAAGTCCTTCATTTGTATCAAGTACAACATAGTGCTTGTCACGTGGAAGACTATATTACTAAAGGTGGGAGGTAGCCTAATGTCACCCGCGGTACCATGAACAACAGGCTCATTCTACATATCTATAAATTCATCCATGCTACCTTGCTCACTAGCATGGCTCATAAGTAACCTGCTCACAACACTAAGAACAACAAACACGTAGAATAGAACAAGACGCTAAGCTAAAGTGAATCAATAAACAACTAATGGCAAATCAAAAGCCAATCCCCAATAACAATGCCATTTTTTGGTAATGTCCAAAACTCTCCCAAATGAATTGGCAACGGTCATCTAGAAAAATAATAAATAACCCAACACAGAGCCAGGGTCGAATCCACGAGGATTGGTATGGAGATTAACCATAAATTATCAAGTTGAATCACAATAACAAATGTAGTGTTCAAGCAAGCAAAGTAAATGGGGGAATTGGTTTTGGAATGAAAATTCAAAGCGTAACAAAGCAATGGTGCAAACATAAGAGTTTCTATAAAGATTGTAAAGACTAGGAGAGTGCTTCCGATGGGGTCATGCATTGGGATTGGGGTTGATTATTCAAGCTATTTTTTATCAAAGTGAGGGTAGCCTTGGTTAAAGTCATGTTTAGTTGTTTTTTAACCTACCAAATATATATACACTATAGTCTCTTTCGAACCCCATAGTTGAGAAACAAAGCAACCAATTATCTTAGGTTAGTCAAGATATTTCTAGCCTCAATTCTTAGGTGAGAATTTCCTAAATTAAGCCATTTCTAGCCTCATTTTATGGTGGAAATCCAAAATCCCTACTATTGAATCCTTACCCAATTATAGAACTTCTTCTTTAAGCAAGAAAATAATTAGTAAGCTAAATTAATGTTTCTAACCACCAATTTTATAATAAAATCATGAAGGATTCAATAGACCAACATATAATAATCAATTGTAAACCTAAATAATCAACACCCATCCCCAAATTCATATACTCATCATGCACACACCCCTAGAATTGAATTTAGCTACTCATAATGAAGGAACAAGAGAATAGATCAAATGAATTTTCAATAATTCCATTCATCTTCAATAACTTTCTTCAATTCCAAGCTCAAATATTCAACAATGGTTTTTTTCAATTCAAGAAAGAAGAAAAGCTAAGAAAACTTGTACTCTAAGGTGTACTCTAACAATTATTTAATTGGGAATTGAAAAACTGATGTATATTCCTTGCACAGATCCCAAAAAGTGTCTTGGAAGCTTCCCAATTATGCCACAACAAATCTAGAAAATTTTACCTTTTGGGGCACTGCTGAGACCATCTGTGATGGCACCTGCAGTAGCCTATAATGACTTGCAACACACAGGTGCCAAGTCATCAAGGCAGTGAGAAGCCTTTAGCCTGTGACTCTATCTGCACGGGCACCTGCAATCGCCCTTGGCAACTTATGGTGTGCATATGCCTATAATGTTAGGCAGTGCTTCAGCTTTCTTGTGCACTGGCACTTGCAAAATGTAGGTTCTGTCATGCGATACATAGATCTTCTCGCCCATCATGGATAGATCTTTGCTCTTTTGGTCATCTCTTGACTTGGCTTATACTTTTAGCTCATATTGGGTTCAAATCCTCTTCTTTCTTCATTTGATCAAGAGTGCCTACATATAAGACAATAAAGGCACAAAATCCTCCTAAATCACATTAAATCAAGATAATAATTCATGAATAAGTGCTAAGAAGTTTTTAGTTTACCAACTTATCAATAGTCAATGAACAAAATAACGAATATGTTGAGATACTACTTGAATATTTTGTTCAAGAGATCTATAAAGGTTGTAGGAGCATAGGTTAGGCCAAAAGACATGACAAGAAACTTGTAATGGCCATACCGAGTATGAAAAGTAGTCTTAGGAATGCCACATTCTCTGACCTTCAACTGATGGTAACCAGATCTAAGGTCAATCTTTAAAAACATGACACACCTTGAAGTTGGTCAAAAACGTCATAAATTCTGGGGAGGGGATACTTGTTCTAAATTGTGACCTTGTTCAACTAATGGTAATCAAAGAACATTCTAAGGGACCCCTCCTTCTTATGCATGAAAAATACTAGGGCACCCCATGGGGACACACTTGGCCTAATAAAACCCTTATCTACAAGGTCTTGCAACTACTCTTTAAAGATATTTCAATTTTGCTAAAGCCATTCTATATAGCACAATGTAGATTGGTTGAGTATTGTGAATTAGGTATATCCCAAAGTCTATCTCCCTTTCAGGATGTCACGACCCAATTTCTCAGGTCATAATGGAACCTACAACCCCTGGGTAGGCGAACCAATCCCCGTAGCCCAGAACGGTTAGTAATGGGCTACTACGTAACCAATACACACAATAAGTAAAAATAAGCGAAAGAAGAAAGTAAAGAAAGGACAAAGCGGAAGCAATAACCCAAAATATATACATAAAGAAACTACACCAACCCTAAGACTAGGTATCGACAGTACAAAAGCTTCTAATAGAATACAAGTGCTAGAAGTAACAAAAGATAAGTACAATTGTCTCCAAATATACAAGAGTAATAGTACAAAAGATGAGATATAGTCATGCCCCGATCGTCAGGCACTCACCCTAGTCTCGGATATCCCCAGAAGCTGCACGAGTCTCTAACGCGACCAACGGTGAAATCTCAACTAATAACTGCACCAAAAAGATGCAAAAGTGTAGTATGAGTACCAAGACAAAGGGTACTCAGTAGACATCATAGGCCGACCGAGCGCAGAGAGATAATATATAAGTAATAAATCAAAGGAAAGTAAGCAAAAATATAGGGATCCACCTAAATCTAGTTATAAAACTAAAAAGGGAACAAATCAAACTAACAAGAAGGAACAAATAACAAAATCAATCCAGGAAACCAAACCATGCACGTGCATTCAAACTAATGTAATGCGATGGGATATGATGTGATGTATGAGTGCTTAATGATATGAGCCCGGAAATACCTCATCGGACTATGCATATATATATGAATAGTATAAGCCCGGAGATACCTAATTGGACTATTCGTATGTATATGAATAGTATAATCCCGAAAATACCTCATCCGACTATGCGTATATATATGAATAGTTTAAGCCCGAAAATACCTCATCGGACTATGCGTATAAGAATAGGCACATAAGAGTGCATAATAGTATTAGCCCAGAAATATCTCATCGGACTATGTATATAAAAATAGGCACATAAGAGTGCATAATAGTATTAGCCCGGTAATACCTCATCGGACTATGTATATAAAAATAGGTATAGTGGAGAAAAGATCCAGGATTACCCCTCGGACCAACATGAAAGTAGTGTTATCCCTTTTCATTCCAAACCTAGTATTAAAAACCCAGTAAAACTCCTTTAAAATTTGAAATCCATGAATACCACAAAATCCTCAAGTTTCAAACCAAAAGCCTCGAAAACCTTTATGTTATGTACCGCAGTTATCTAAATGCAATATGAATATGCAATATCCCGAAATCACAGAATATATCACACTATAAGGGAATACAGGGCAAAGAACCCTCCAATCAAGAAAACTGACCTGGTACTCCATCCAAATCCAAGATATGGCCTCGGGCCCATAATTTACACACAATCAGTAAAATCCAGAAATAATGGAAAGATAACCATGAAAACAACTACAAGCATCTACTCTACCTCTAAAACCTCCTAAAAGCATACTAAGGATTCTACACTAGCCACAGTGATACTACAAGATCTTAGATTAATAATGACAGTAATATTCCAAATCTAATATCCAAAATGGCTAATTTAATACAAGTCACGAGATTTAAGCCTAATTCTACCTAAAATCAAACCTAATGTTCCAATAACATATAGATATATATAATCTAACTAACTCAATCTAGGAAGTAAACTGTAACCTACCGAAAGAGCTGAGCACGCGCGCACAATCCAATCCATAAAACCGGAGCCTATCTCCCCCGAGAAGTATCCACAAGCTTCCCCACTATCAAAATAAGTATCTATATGTCACAACGAGACCAATAATACCCATAATGCTAGAAACATAACCGGGTAAGCCCAAATAGAGTCATGTTGTCTGCGAGTACAAGGTAAGCCCATAATGAAATCCATGTTAACCACTTCCCACTTCCAAGTAGGAATGCTAATCTCCTGAGTCACGCCTCCTGGTTTCTGGTGTTCTACCTTTACCTGCTGATAGTTGGGGCACTTACCCACAAAATCTGCGATGTCTCTCTTCATGCTGTTCCACCAATAGACTTCTGGTAGATCATGGTACATCTTGGTGGCACCTGGGTGAATGGAATATCTGGAATAATGGGCTTCTAAAAGGATCTGCTATCTCAACTCACCCACCTTAGGAACACATAAGCGACCCTAATAATGGAGTACACCATCTCTCTCTTGGGAGAAAACCTCTACTCTTTGCTGATGAACTGCACCCTTCAGCTGAACCATTATGGGATCACTATCTTGTTTCTCCTTAACTTCAGCTACCAATGAAGATTCTGACCCATTCTAAACTATCACACCACCGTCTGTCGTGTCCATAAGGCAAACTCCTAGGCGAGCTAGCCGATGAACATCTCTGACCAATTCTCTCTTCTCCTCCTCAACATGAGATACTGAGAGCATCAGCCACTATAGTGGCGTTATCCGGATGGTAGAGCACGTTCATGTCATAATATTTGAGTAACTCAAGCCATCTCTTGTGATGAAGATTCAACTCTTTCTGGGTGAACACATACTGGAGGCTCTTGTGATCTGTGAACACATCAATATGAACATCATACATATAGTGTCTCCAAATCTTTAGGGCAAACACAATCGCTGCAAGCTCAAGGTCATGAGTCGGGTAGTTCTTCTCATGGGCCTTAAGCTGTCTGGAAGCCTAAGCTATGACCTTACCCTGCTGCATCAAAACTCAACCCAAGCCGACACTAGATGCATCACAATAAACCACATAACCATTTGAACCATCTGGTAGAGTCAAAATAGGAGCTATAATCAACCTGGTCTTCAGCTCTATGAAATTCTTCTCATATTCCTCTGACTAATGAAACTTGACCTTTTTCTGAGTCAACCTGGTCAATAGGGCAGCTATGGATGAGAATCCTTTTACGAACCTCCTGTAATAACCATCCAAACCCAAGAAACTTCTGATGTCTATCGGAGAGGTGGGTCTGGGCCAGTCCTTTAATGCCTTAATTTTCTGAGAATCAACACGGATCCCTTCTTTGGATACCACATGACCAAGGAAAGCGACAGACTGTAATAGAATTCACACTTGCTAAACTTAGCGAATAACAAGCGATCCTTGAGGGTCTGGAGAAAAACCCTCAAATGAGTCGCATGCTCCTCCTCATTCCGAGAATAAACAAGGATATCATCAATGAAGACAATGACAAATAAGTCCAAATACTGTTTGAACACCCTGTTCATTAAGTCCATGAAAGTTGTAGGAGCATTGGTTAGTCCAAAAGACATAACAACAAATTTATAGTGACCATACCGAGTCCTGAAGGGTGTCTTCGGGATGTCACTATCTCTGACTCTAAGCTGATGATAATCGGATCTTAGGTTTATCTTGGAAAAGAAACTGGCGCCTTGAAGCTGATCAAATAGTTATTAATCTTGGGGATGGGATATTTATTCTTGATTGTGACCTTGTTCAATTGACGGTAATCAATGCACATTCTGAGGGAACCATTGTTTTTACGCACGAACAACACTGGAGCACCCTATGGAGATATGCTCAGTCTGATGAAGCCCTTATCTAGTAGGTCTTTCAGCTGTTCTTTTAATTCCTTGAGCTCAGCTGGAGCCATTCTGTAGTGAGGAATTGAAATAGACTGGGTATCTGGAAGGAGATCTATTCCAAAGTCGATTTCCCTATCTAGAGGAACTCCGGGAAGATCTTCTAGGAACACTTCTGGAAACTCATTCACCACTGGGATTGACTCTAGAGTTGGGGTATCGGAATTTGAATCCTTAACCTGATCAAGATGATAGATATACCCTTTGGAGATTATTTTTCTGGCCTTAAAATAGGAGATGAAGTGACCCATAAGCACTGAGTTACTACCTTTCAACTCTAGGACTGGCTTGTTAGGAAACTGAAACCGAATGATCCTAGTTCTACAATCGACTGAGGCATACTAGGAATGTAACCAATCTATGCCTAGAATGATATCAAAGTCTACCATTTCTAACTCTACAAGATCTGCTGAGGTGACTTTCTGGGAAACAGTGACTGGGCAATTTTAATATACCCGTCTAGCTATAACTGGGTTACCAACTGGAGTAGTGACTGAGAAGGGTTCTAGGAGGGTTTCTAGACTGACATCAAAATTTACTGCTATATATGGAGTTATAAAGGAAAGTGTAGCCCCTAGGTCTAACAATTCATAAATATTAGTATTAAAGACTCATAACGTACCCGTGACCACATCAGGAGAATCTTCCTGATCCTGTCTAGCCTGGAGAGCATACAACCTATTCTGGTGCTAACTACCACCTGTACCAGATGAGGCACCCTGCTGAGTGGGGTGACCTGCTAGGGCTGCTGTAGAACCAATCTGAGTCTATGGGAGAACGTCCTTACCTTCGGAGAAGCTGTGGGACAATCCCTCATCATCTGACCTGGCTTACCACATCCAAAGCAATTCCCACTACCTGCCAAGGACTCACCCTGGTGGTTCCTACCACACTTCTTGCACACTGGGTTAGTGCGCCTACTAGTAACTGTACCTTAGGACTTAGAGCCTGACGCTCTATCTCGATGATCCTTCTTGAACTTGGGCACTAGCAGAAGATAGAGCTTGAGCTAAATTTTTCTGGCGATATTGAGAACGATTTCCACCCTCTGACGTCTGCTGAAAATGGCTATACTCACCTGTCATATCCCTCTTAGCATCACCTCCCCTTTCCTTAATATTTTCCTCCACAATCTGTTGAGCATAAGTAACCAGCCTGGAGAAGTCCATTTCTTTCATGAGAATTGCAGTCTTGCATTCCTTGACCATATCATCAGACACACCGGAGACAAACTTGCTCATATGAGCTCTAGAGTTAGCTACTATTGCCGGGGCATACTTGGATAACTGAGTGAACTTCAATGCATAGTCCTTTACGCTCATGTCATACTGCCTCAGATTAATAAACTCCTGAACCTTGGCTTCCCTAAGCTCTAGGGGGAAGAACCAGTCCATAAATGTGGTCTTGAAAAGATCCTAAGTCACTGGTCCTGCATTGGCACAACGAGATTCCTTCCATTGCTGGTACCAAGTATAAGCCAACCCTTTCAACTGATAGGCAACTAAGTCTGCACTCTCCACTGGAGTGACACCCATAATGTTGGTCACTTTCTGGATAGCTTCTAAGAACTCTTAAGGATTCTCCTCTGACCTGGACCCATGAAACTCTGGAGGGTTCATCCGAGTGAAATCCCAGATCATAGCTGCAACAGTATTGACCTGAGACAGAGCTGGAGCCGCAGCCTGCTGATTGACCTGGGCGGTCATGGCCTAAGAAAGTACTTGTAAAGCCTCCCTGAATTTAGCATGCGTAACCTATTCATTCAATGGATCTGCTGGAGCTGCTAGTGTGGGCTGATTCCTAGAGTTATCTCTTCTAGGAGGCATTTTTCTGAAATACAAAGAGCACGAGTTAGCATAGAGAAGAATTAAATAGAGTTTATACTCTATAGCACGAACTAGAAAAGAAATAAGGGAAGTTATTCCTAATGACATCCCATAACTTTTCCCCCATAAGTGTGGCGTGCTTCACACTCATGAAGAAGACTCTGCTTGACGCGACTTTCAGACACCCTAGGAAACTTAAACCTGATGCTCTGATACCAAGTTTATCACGCCCTGAAGCTACCCCTAGATGTAAGATGGTGCTTAGTGTCCCAAGTGACCCCAAGCTAACCCATGGCATGGCATATATATGTAAAACCAGTTTAGAGATATATACTATGCAGAAACTAAAGCAATTTAATATCTTAAATAAAGGAAAGAGCCCAACAAATCTTAAATGGAAATAATATAAAAATATGGTTTAGTGCTGACTGAAAATAACACTAATGACTGCTGAGTCTAGTCTATGTCTGAAATCCATCTTACTGAATAGGAGTTGCTGGGACATGCCCCCAGCTAACTCTACAAATCTAAAAACTGAAGGTAAATACTAAAATGAGGCATGTCTATTGCCCTTAAACTAACGAGGACTCACCACTGGACTGCTGAGTATGAACTGGGGAACCGATCTAGGTGCAGTCTGGATGCTGAGTGCCTGAATCTACATCATAAAATAATGTAGCACAAAAGTATGCGTCAGTACTTTGAATGTACTGAGCATGCATGATATATATACAAAGTTGGGCAGTATAGAACTGTACATTAAGATAGATATACTACAACAAAACTGAACTGAATGCAATGACCAAGTATAAATCATGAAATAGCATGTTGTACTAAATACTGAACATAAATACTGGATTGAAGGTCAATACACATGAATCTGACTGTGGGAGACACTACTAACCGACATACCCCAAGTTGAGCTAACTGTGGGGCCAACCTGTGACCCTGGATGGGAGGGTGTTCATACCTTTCCAAGGGTACGAACAAGTCTGCCGTGGATCCACTATTGATGTCCATAAGGGACAAGGAGGTGCAACCAAGTCTGACAGCTGACTCCTTTAAACCTATGGTGGCGCCGTAGTTCTGGGACTTGGAGACTACTCCTAAAGGTCTTAGGCTAAACTGACAGCTAAGCCTCCATCCCCTCGCCTGCTCTGTACTAAGTCTACTCCCACTGAATGTAAGCAATAATGTACTGAAATAAAGGATAGCTCAAAAATATTGGTAAAAGACTGAGAATGCAACATACATAAGCTGAAAGATATGGCATTCGTTTTCTGAAGCATATGTCCATAACTGGTCTATCTAGCAAGCTAACTTCATGGGATTTCTGGAATTTTTACAAGCTAGGACTCCTGAGCATTATTCATGAAACTATACTAATCCTCCAAGGGACATGTAGTCAACATCATAAAAGTTGTAAGATTTGTATTTCAATAATTCACTAAGGTTTAGGAACCCTAGGTCTTAAACATTCATGGAGGAAACTGAAGAAGGCTGAAATCTAGAGACCTAATGGGTGAAAGAATCCAATAGAGAAATCCCACATACCTGGTAAAGAAATCCACGGAGAAATCCTTGGATTTTTTAGGCTGAACTTGGTGAATGCAAAGGGGCCTTGTTTCCCCATTTGTACCAAGTGTGGGAAGAATTATCCCGGTGAGTGTTTAGCTGGATCAGGTGGTTGCTTTGGGTATGGTCGGGTTTGCCATAGGATTAGGGATTGTCCTTCAACTAAGAAGGGATAGGGAGGTAGTAGGGCTCAGTCTGCTCCAACAGCCCCAGGAGGTCAACCAACCCAGCAGGGGACAACTTCTAGTTCTGGTGGTCAGTGCCAGAACTGCCTTTATTCTATGTCCTCTCGCAAAGACCAGGAGAGCTCACCTGATGTTTTCACTAGAATGTTGAAAGTCTTCTCTCTAGATATGTATGGGTTTTTGGACCCCAGAGCCTCCCTATCTTTTGTGACCCCTTATGTAGCATGAAAATTTGAAATTTGTCCTGAATTGCTTTTAGAACCCTTTTGTGTGTCTACTCTTGTTGGTGAGTCATTCCTAGCTAAAAGAATAAACCAAAATTGCCCTATCTCAGTCCTTTATAGAGTCACTTCAGCAGATTTAGTAGATTTGGAGATGACTGATTTTGATGTTATTCTTGGTATGGATTGGTTGTTTGCTTTTTATGCTTCGGTTGATTGTCGTACTCAGGTTATCAGTTTCAAGTTTCTAAATGAACTTGTCTTAGAATGGCAAGGTAGTCCCCCATCCTCGAAAGGTCATTTCATATCTTATCTTAAGGCTAAGAAGATGATTTCTAAGGGTTATGTTTATCATATAGTTTAGGTTGTGGACACGGAGTGTGGAACCCCATCCCTTCAGTCTCTTCCTGTTGTGAATAAGTTCCCAGAAGTGTTTCCCGAGGATTTTCCCAGAGTCCCTCTCGAGCGGGAAAGAAACTTTGGGATAGATCTTCTTCCAGATACGAATCCTATCTCTATCCCTCCCTATAGAATGGCTCCCATAGATCTTAAGAAATTGAAGGATCAGTTGAAGGATCTTCTTGATAAGGGTTTCATCAAGCGTAGCATTTCTCCATGGGGTGCCCCAGTTTTGTTTGTTTGGAAGAAAGATAGTTCTCTTAGAATGTGTATTAACTACCGTCAGTTGAACAAGGTCACCATCAAGAATAAGTATCCTATTCCTAGAATTGATGACTTGTTCAATCAGCTTTAGGGTGCTAGTTTCTTCTCTAAAATTCACCTTAGATATGGTTATCATCAGCTTCGTGTTCGAGAGTATAATATTCTGAAGACAACCTTCAGGACTCGGTATGGTCATTATGAATTTTTTGTAATGTCTTTTGGTCTAACGAATGCTCCTGCAGCTTTTATGGATTTGATGAACCGTGTGTTGAAGCAGTATTTGGAAATGTTTGTGATTGTTTTCATTGATAATATTCTTATCTACTCTCGGAGTGAGGAGGAGCATGGGGACCATTTGAGAGTTTTGTTGCAAACTCTCAAGGACCGGGAGTAATTTTCTAAGTTTAGCATGTATGAGTTCTAGATGCAGCTTCTTGCTTTTCTAGGTCATATTGTGACTAGAGATTGTATTCGTGTTGATTCTCAAAAGATTGAGGAAGTAAAGAACTGACCTAGACCCACTTCCCCATCTAATATTAGGAGCTTTTTGGGTTTGGCTTGTTACTACAGGATATTTGTGGAAGGATTTTCTTCCATTGCTGCCCCTTTGACTCGATTGAATCAGAAGAAGGTAAAATTTCAGTGGTATGATTTGTGTGAGAAGAACTTTCAAGAATTGAAGACTAGATTAACCATAGCTCTAGTGTTAGCTCTACACGAGGGCCTAGATGACTTTGTTGTGTATTGTGATGCTTCTCGGATTGGTTTGGGTTATGTTTTGATGCAACATGGTAAAGTGATTGCTTATGCATCTAGACAGCTTAAGGTTCATGAGAAGAACTACCCTACTCATGATCTTGAGCTAGCATCCATGGTTTTTGCTTTGAAGATTTGGAGAAATTACTTGTATGGGGTGCACGTGGATGTATTCACCGATCATAAGAGTCTTCAATATGTGTTCACTCGAAGGAATTGAATTTGCGACAAAAGAGGTGGATTGAACTTCTTAAGGACTATGATATGAGTGTGCTTTACCATCCGAGTAAGGCAAATATTGTGGCAGATGCGCCTAGAAGATTGTCCATGGGTAGTGTGTCTTCTGTAGAAGATGAAAATAAGGAATTAGTTAAGGAGGTTCATAGGCTTGGCCGGTTGGGAGTTTGCCTTATGGACTCGGCCGAAGGAGGGGTTATTGTGCAGACTTGTTCTGAATCATCCTTGGTAGAAGAAGTGAAGGCAAAGCAAGACAGCGATCCCATTCTGTTTTAGCTAAAGGGTGCATTCCATCAGCAGAGGGTTGAGGTTTTCTCCCAAGGGGGAGATGGTGTGCTTCATTATCAGGGTTGACTATGTATGCCAGATGTAGATGGGTTGAGACAATAGATTTTGACTGAGGCTCATAGTTCCAGATATTCCATTCACCCAGTACCACCCAGATGTACCGTGATCTACGGGAAATCTTTTGGTGGAATGGCATGAAGAGGGACATAGCTAGTTTTGTGGCTAAGTGTCCCAACTGTCAGCAAGTGAAGGTAGAGCATCAGCAACCGGGTGGCATGATTTAGGATATTTACCTTCCCACTTGTAAATAGGAAGTGATCAATATGAACTTCATTACTGGTTTGCCTCGTACTCAAAGGAAACATGATTCGATTTGGGTGATTGTCGATCGGATGACCAAGTCATCCCATTTCTTGGTTGTTAAGACTACAGATTCAGCAGACGGTTATGCCAGACTCTACATCCGAGAGATAGTCCAATTGCACGGTGTCCCGTTGTCCATCATTTCAGATAGAGGTACTCAATTTACTTCTAAGTTTTGGAGATCATTTCAGAAAGGTCTTGGTACTCAGGTGAAGCATAGCACAACTTTTCACCCTCAGACAGATGGCCAGGTAGAGTGTACCATTCAGAACTTGGAGGACATGTTGAGAGCTTGTGTGATTGACTTCAAAGGTAATTGGGATGATCACTTACCTCTTATCGAGTTTGCCTACAACAACAACTTTCACTCTAGCATCCAGATGGCTCCTTTTGAGGCACTTTATGGCCGGAGGTGTAGATCTCCTATTGGTTGGTTTGAGGTAGGTGAGGAAGCTTTGATTGGTCCTGATTTGGTTCATGAGACTATAGAGAAGGTCCAGCTCATTAGGGAAAGGTTGAACACCGCTCGGAGTCATCAAAAATTGTATGCGGATGTGAGAAGAAGGGAATTGGAATTTGAAGTTGATGATTGGGTTTTTCTGAAAGTATCGCCCATTAAGGGTGTGATAAGGTTTTGCAAGAAAGGGAATCTTAGACCCCGTTTTGTAGGTCCTTATCAGATTCTAAGGAGAGTTGGTAGCATTGCTTATTAGTTGGATTTGCCAACAGAGTTAGAAGCAGTTCATTTGGTTTTCCATGTTTCCTTATTGAAGAAATGTGTTGGTGATCCGGCCTTGATTTTTCCTTTGGAGGATGTTGATATGAAGGATAGTCTCACCTATGAGGAGGTTCTCGTGGAGATCCTTGATCGTCATATTCAGAGGTTGAGAAACAAAGGAGTCACTTTGGTAACAGTCCTTTGGAGAAATCAGCTTGTTGAAGGAGCTACTTGGGAAGCGGAATCAGTCATGAAAGCCAAGTACCCTCATCTCTTTCCTTTCGATTCCATTTCAGCATGAAGTACTAGTTTCCTCCTTAGTATGTTCCTTCGATCCTATTCCATCAGATTTCCTCACGATCCTAGCATGCATTCATGTTTTTGAAGTTGATTCAATCATGTTTTAAGTTGAAAACTTCAGTTTTCATGTTTATTCTTTGATTTCCATGTTTTGTGATGGTTGGGCTGTTTTCTCTTCAGTTTTCCCTTGCTTAGTCTTCATTCGAGGATAAATGATCCCAAGGGGAGATATTGTAATACCCCGAAAATTGAACCAGCTTTCTAAGTTTGAAACTCTGAAAAATTCCATGTTTCCAAGAGTGACGGGTCCAACCACAGACCGTGGTCTAAACCACGGGTCATGGAATAGAGCCGTAGGTTGAGCTTGCCAGGTTCAGACTCTGGTCTAAGAACCACGAGTTGGTTTAACGGACCGTAGTTCAATCAATGGGTCCATACTATTAACTCGTGGTACCAGTTTTGACGGCTGACTGATTCCATAGGAACCACGAGTCAAGTCTACGGTTCGTAGTTCGAACCACGGACTGTCCTATAACTCGTATAACTTGATTAAGAGGCTTGCATGTTTCCCAAGAACTACGACTTGGGTCTAGGACCTATGATGCTTTCTACAGGTCCATCCTATTGACCCGTACACTGCCTTTTGTAGCTTTTCTTTTGGCCAGGAACAACGGATGGAAACCACGAGCCATGGTTTGGTCTACGACCCGTGGAACCCATATGTGGTCCCTGAAAGTCAAATTTTTCTAGCTTTTTCCTAATTACATTGCAGGGGTATTTTAGTCATTACCGACCCTTTTAACTCCTAAATGATGTTTTTTTGACTATTTCTAAAAGGGTTTTCACCCTCATTAGCCTAAGTCCCTTCTAAAATCTTCATTCATCTCCCAAAAAGGAAAAGAACTCTATCAAGCTCAAGGTCTCAGGCTCCAAGTTTATGTCTCCTAGTCTTTTCAATTTCAAGTGGGTTAGCTTTAATCAAGGTATGTGGGTATTCAATAATGGGTTCCTTTCACCCTTGTGAAATTAGGATTTTGATCTAAATTGGGAAAAGCTTATGAAATCAGTTTCTATGCATCAATTCATGGTTTCTCATGGTTAATTTATGATTTGAATAAGATTCCTTAATTGGTTTCAAAAGCCCATGCATTAAAGTTGATTTCTAGCATGATTTCATTGAATTGAATATTTTCAAGGGAAAGTTCTCATGTTTAGATAACATGTCTTTATGTATTTATGAAATTGCATGCCTAATTCTTTAAGTATGAATTTAAGAAGGAAAAGTATATTTTGAATTATGGCTATGCTAAGCTTCATGAACTTATGATATGAGAATTTGCATGATGCCTGATGTGTTTTCATGTTTTTCAAATAAGATTTGGCATGAGATTGTGCCACTATGAATTTATGAGCTATATGTATATGTTTTGGGAGAAGTATTTAGCACCGAGTGCTGAGGGTTCGATTACCCAAGTCCAAAACTACGTTCCCAGCGTAGGTTATGAAATGAAGTGCCCTATGGGCTTATGAAAGTGGTACCACATCTTTATCATGGTTTCATGTGCTTAGCGGGAATTAGGACAACCTTGCCAACTAGGGTTATATAGTTGGGTATGGTGACTCGTTCCTTATCACGGTTCAAGTCACCTTTGCTAACTAGGGTTATATAGTTAGATTGTAGCTCGCATGGTCTATTGTCGGTTATACGAAATTCCCTTAAGAATGTTTTGACTTGTTTTAAGCTTATGAAATCTATTTCGAAGTTTTTATTCTTATCTCCTGTTTACTATTCAAGTTATGATATTTACTTGTGATATCCCTTTTATGCATGAACTTAGTTTTAAGCACGTTTTAAGTATATTTTCAACATGATTATGCATATCTCACATACTCGGTACATTCTATAGTACTAACGCATATTTTGCACTGCATCCTCTTGATGATGCAGATTCAGGCTCCTTCCTTCAGACACATGGCTAGAGATTTTAGACCAATCCCAGTTCGCTGTTGGTGAGTCCTCATAGTCCGAGAGCTAGTTATGATCTTAGTTAGTTTATGGTTATTTACTTCCATACTTTGAGTTAGCTAGGGTCTTGTCCTAGCAACTCCTTATGTTATGTGTTGAGGCTTTTCAGACATGGATAATATTTGAGTTTCTCCCTTGGAGTTGTATGTCTTTTGACTCGGTTATCTATATGTTGATTTTGAATCTCCTTATTATGCTTCTGCTTACCTTATGTTTGCTTGAGTATGCTATGACCAAGGGTTAATCTAGGGTACTTGTGCTCCGGATCCCATGTTACATCCAGGGAGTAGCCTTCGGGCGTGACATGCGATATGTATTCCAGTAGCTAGCCATGTCTGTTGTTTTATACTTGTATTCCTTCTGAGCTAGCTTCCGTGTACTTATTCGTTGTTCTCTGTGACTATTTACTTCTACTCTGCTTATTACTGCTCTTTTATCTTATATGTGCTCAGTCGACCGATGATGCCTACTGGGTACCCGTAGCTTAGCAATTAGTGCTCATACTACACTTCTACATCTTTCCGGTGCAGATATTAGTTGAGATTTCATCGTTGATCACTTTGGAGACTAGTGCAACTTTTGGATCTTTGAGACTAGGGTGAGCGCCTGGCAATCGGGGATTGATCACATATCATATTTTGTACTGTTACTCTTTATATATTCAGAGACAGTTGTACTTATCTTTTGGTTACGTCTAGCACTTGTATTCTATTAGAAGCTTTTGTACTATCAATACCAAGTCTTGGGGTTGGTGTAGTTTCATTATGTACATATTCAGGTTACCGTTTCCGCTTTGTCCTTATCTTTATATTTTTCTTCCGCTTATTTCTGCTTATTATGCGTATTGGTTAAGTAGTAGCCCATTACTAACCGTTCCGGGCTACGGGAATTGATTCGCCTACTAGGAGGTTGTAGGTGCCATCATGACCTGAGAAATTGGGTCGTGAAAGTAACCTACCTGTCATCTGATGACAAGCTTCTAGAACGACGATGTCCAACCCCGAACTGCTCCGAGAAGCTCCAAAATAAAATCAATCTCAAATTTGGGCTTGAATACCTTGACGTAGATAATCGATTTTCCTCTTGCTTACTCTATCTGTCTCACAGCTATATAGAATCTTCTCACACATCCACTTCAACTCGATATACCATAGCCACTACTCCTCCTTAGCAATCATGTTAATCTACTTCCATAACCGCTATAACTTGAAAATCTACAGAACGGAAGAACCATGAAACTAGTGGAGTATCGACGGAATCTATGTTGGGAAAGTACCCCTCCCTCTAACATGACTATGTGGATATGTATATGCATATTTTATAGAGTTATAAAATTAAACTTAGTAATGAAACAAATGATGAGCAGAAGTTGATTGTCATATATATCATGTAAAATTGTTAAATAAAGTAAATGGCTCACAATTACAATTAATTAATTAATTAAAGAAAAGTGAAGGCATTAATTATATGCCACCTTTCAGGTTAGTAATTGTTGAAGACTTCCCTCAGCTCCACGTGTAGTGGAGGTGGAAGCACTAAAACTATTTTGATTTCATTATGCATATACTCGGGTATTGCATAGGCTCGTGATAAAATACATATAAATTTTTGAATAAATTATAATTAATAGAAAATTATTTCAAATAAAGCCTACATCATATAATGAAAATTTTTCAACATAACTAAACTAACTATTTTAATTACCCTTCTGGTCATTTTTGTATTTACGCCTTCATTGAACTGCTAGAGCTTTTCTGTAGCGATCCCAAATTATTTATGATTTACTGAGACCGGTGGTTCGGTGCCCTGATCGTTCGTTTGGTCATTTTTGCCATTTGCCTGTTTTAGAGCCTTAACTTAGAATATCATTGACTTTAGTAAACATTCCTGGTAAACATGCTCGGAAATAAATTCTGACAGTTCTGTTAGCTCCAGAGCATAGATTTTGGTCTAGATAAACCCTGGGTCAGGTTCTGGGACCTTTTGGTTTAGTTTTGTATGGGTTTTTGTATTTTAGCCAAGTTGAACTTGAAAGTTTGACTTTGGTCAACATTCGGAGAAGACGGCCTCGGATGGAAATTTCGTCCGTGCTATTAGCTCCAAAAAATGTCGACTTTGGACTAGAGGAACCTTTGGTTTGGGTCTCGCGGCTTCTGAACTTTTTTTGGAATATTGAGTTCCGAGTTAGTTTTGGGCATGGGGCCACTTCTCCTTCAAACAATCTCCATTGGTAAATTCGTTGATTCATTTGAGTCCCGAATATTCTTTCCACTCAAAAAACTCTATTGATTTGTGAGTATCGAGTTCTGATTGTGTCCAGAATGCCCCGTAGAAGTTTAAAAAATTACAGATTTTTCTGTTGCGGGCTAGCTTTAAATAGTTGTTGGCAGCTTTATTTTCAGCTTTTGCTCTCATCTTTCTAGCTCATTTTCTCCATCATTTTTAAACCAAATTCCTTCAAATCTTCACCTTCTCTTACCCATTACTTGGAGGAATAATTGTTGCTGATTCAGGTGTGTTTCTTAGCCTCGTGAATAGGTAAACTCTCTTGTTAACTTCCGTTAATTTCCACAAATTTCATTCTTTAAATTCTTGTTTTTCACGATTTTCAGCTTATTTCTTTCATTTCTTTCAACTCCAACTTCTTTTTTCTCAACTCTAATTACTCAAGAACAGTGTGGGCTCGTTTAAATTCTCTAAATTATCGTTAATCTCGCTCCTTTATCGTTGATAAGCATCTTCTTCTTCAAGCCTTGTTCTTCTCTTCAAGCTCAAAAACCTCCATGGTTGAGGCTCTTACAAGCTTGATTTTTCTTGGGTTAAAGCTGCATTGGAGAGATTGATTGTTCGTGGTAGTTGTAGTTTCGGTTCATGGTCAATTCTTGCTTCCAAATTGGGACATTTTTGCCCTTGAAAATAGCAATTCTCCACTTTTGTTCTCATTAATTAGTAGTACTTCGGGGATGTATTGAGCCCCAAAATGAACTCTGTTTGCGCTCAAATTTTGAACATGGGTTCCTAAATTCACCAGGGACATAATTGTAAATTTTATTTTTTATTTTGCTGTGTGGACCTCGAGGGTAATTTTTTGACCCAATTTTCGGTCTAATTTTTCCTATTGCAATATGGGTGTCATCCTTCTCGTCTTGACACCTAGATTATGTTCTTGATAGCATGGAAGCTTTTCGAGGTTGTTCCGAAGGGGAAGGTACAAGAGTGACAGTTCATATTTGTAGTTTGGCCCCGAGGTAGGTTATGGTTTAAACTCCTTAGACTTCGCATATATAGAATATACTAATGGGTATCCTTAGGTAGGGTTTACTAGTTTGTACCACAGACCTTGATTGATTCATTCATGTATGATTCATTTCTTCCTCCAATGGTTGTATTAGCTGCGATAGATGATATTATCACCCTTGTGGTCTTGTGAGGCCTTATATTGACTCTGGAACATAGATGGTGGGAAATTGGGGATGTCCGTGAGTCCCAGACATTGTTATTATTGTTATAGAGCTGACTATCTGTACTGTAGAATGATTGGAGCATGTGCAGAGCCGATAGGTTGATTGTGAGCCGTTGGGCTATTGATTGTGATGTAGCATGTCATTATCATGCATATAATAGAATTTTATTCATGATTTTACTATGGTTTTTGCTTCGGGCCTACTATAGAAAAATTTCTAAACTTTGCATGGACCGCGGAGCCCATTTTTGGTAAAAATAATTGAAAGAGGGTTTGGTACCGTCTCATTAGATCTTCTTGGGGTAAGAGAGAATTAAAGGATATTTTATCACTATTTCCACTTATACTAGACTAGGCGGGGTTGAGAGCTAGACTTGTTTTACTACAACCTTTGGGGTGATGCTAGACTCGGTGAGGCCGTGTGCTAGGACTATTTAACTTTTTGATTTAGACCTGGATATTCTCCGGGCAGCTTTACTTGGGGATTTTTGAGATTGCAGGGCATCTAGTATGTTGGTCGGAGGCCTCCATAGACATTACCATTCCGGACCCGGAGCTACGTGCTACGAGTGTCGAAGGGGGGATATACGACATAGTAGAGGTATACATGTATGACCTTCCATAGGTACCATCTTCTGGGCCTTATAGGAAATCGAAAGCGCATAACTTACGGTACTACTATCACTCTTGGCTTAGCATGGCATGTCATACCATTCATTTGTGTGAGGTTCCATCCTTGTTTATTGTTTGTTAATTGTACGCTCTGGTAGTATGGGATGCCGGAGGGTTTGTCTTCACTTGTTTGTGCTCCTTGGGTGTATGGGCGCCCATGGAACTGTAGGAAGACTTATTGTTGCTATTTTGCTCTATTGGTTCCTATTGTGGTTCTTATGACTTTGGATGTTATTAAGGTTAAACTTGGGCTTCCAGTTGTTGAATTCTTGACTTGAGATTGCATTCTTAGTTGGGTTATCGTTCATTGTATTCAAACATGTTTACTATTTTCTTCCTCTCCTTCTCTATTTGTTGAGGTTATCGGTATACTACTTATTTTCTAAACTCTTCTTTGTATACTTATTGTTGTGAGGATACCGGATACGTGTTTCTTTCTTTCTATTGTGATGTGTATTCTTTTGGCTAGCCATATGTATTATTCCTGCTTGTATTCCTTCTGTGATAGCTTTCGTACACTTCTTCGTTGCCTAATGTGACTAGTTGTTTTCTTTTCTGCTTATTACTGCTCTTTTATCTTATATGTGCCTAGTCGGCCTATGATACCTACTAGATACTGGTTGCTTTGTAATTGGTGTGCATACTACACTCTATATCTTCAGGTGCAGATCCTAGTATGGGCCATCGTCGTTAGCTCATTGGAGACTCGTGCGAGGAGTTGTTTTGAGATATTTCAGATGGATGGTGAGATCTTGGTGACCGGAGCTTAGCTTTTAGTTATCTTTTATATCATGTATTCCATTATTACTCGGAGACATCTGTATATATTATTTTGGATCCTTTGTACTCCTTATATATAGTTCTGTCTCTATACTATGATACCAGGTTTTGGAGTTTTGATTTACCTTCCGCAGATGTATATATATTCTTGTATCTACTTTTTCCAGCTTATTTCCCTTGCTTTCGCTTATTTATATCGTTCTTTCACTAAATTATTAGATGGTAGCCCATTACTGACCATTCTAGGCTACGAGAATTGATTTGCCTACTGGGGGTTGTAGGTGACATAATGACGAGAAATTGGGTCATGACAGCTTGGTATCATAGCCTAGGTTCACCAATATCATTGGTATAGGAGCCAATGTCTAGTAGAGTCCTGTGGATCGGGGCGAAGGCATCCGTACTCAATCTTCGAGAGGCTATAGTGACATCTTAGGAAATATGACTCTCTTATTTGCTTCTGTATCATGCGTAATCCTTGGGAGTTTCTTGAAATCTCACTTGTTCTCATTCATTCTTCTGCAGATGGCTCGTACGATATTGTCAGTGTGGGGCAGAGACGAGCCTATAACTCTAGCAAGGGGCTGGGGAGGTCATAGAGTTAAGGGTTGAGGACGTCCCCGAGCAGCGGCAGCTGCTAGAGTTGAGATAGGGCCCGAGCATGATCATGAGCCAAGGTTTTCTCCCAAGTAGCATGTTGACCAAGGGGCAGCCCAGGTACCACCAACTTCAGCCCTAGCTCAATCGTCAGATATTCGGGGCTTACTATTACATTTGTTGGGTATGATTGGAGAGCGTCCTTCTGAGGCAGCACATACATCCACTCAGGGGGCATCCCTAGGTGCACCGAGTTTAAGAGCGCAACCTGTTACTATGGCTCCCCGTGTCAAGATTATTCTGGTCCCATCAGTTGCACAACCTCTTGCTCCTCGCCCATCAATGACAGAGGTGGAGCAGAAGGCATTGGGTAGATTCTTGAGATTGGCACCTCCGAGGTTTGCTGGTACTTCTGGGCAGGACCTCCATGACTTTATTACTACTTGTGAGGAGATACTGCACCATCTGGGGTTGTTGGAGACTCACGGGGTTGGCTATACTACATATCTGTGGAGGGTCCAGTGAAGTTATGGTGGAGGGCCCAGGTTGCTTGCAGACCATCATTGTTACCACAATTGACTTGATCCGAGTTTTATGAGGACTTTATGGCCAAGCTCTTACCTCAGAGGTACAGAGGGAGGCGGAGAGAGGAGTTCACCAGACTTACTCAAGATACCATGACCGTCTCAGAGTATGAGACCTATTTCAATCAGCTTGCTCCATTTGGGGACATGATTATCCCTACTGAGTCTGACAAAGTCTGTAGATTTGTTTGGGGTCTACAGAGAGTGTGTAGAGAGCCTGCAGAGATATTGATTGCTAGTTGTTGGTCATTCCAGACTATTTCCGTACTATAAAGGATTCGCATCGTCATGACATCGGGGCCAGATATAAGAGGCCTCGATATCAGGATAGCTACAGTGGTTCTCGTTATGGTATAAATGGTTCAGGCTGGTGGGGCGAAGGTCATAAGCTGTAGAGGCACCAGGATCAGTCTAGTCAATCGGTTCACGCTTTACCTTAGCTTTATAGTTCTCAGTTTGAGCAGGTCAGAGCAGTCAGCGTGGTCACAGTGGTCAGTCTTCGAGAGGTACTACTTTTATGGCATCAGGCTGAGGTGGCCACACAGGTTCAGCGGGTTTGTCTCGGTAGGGTGCGTCGTCAGGGCCTTGCTATAAGTGTGGAGTCAACGGTTATTTTGCCAGAGATTTCCCCCAGTGAGGTACATCCTACTATGAGTGTGGAGTTAGTGGTAATTTTGCTAGAGATTTCCCCCAGCGGGGTACAGTTCAGCCTTCCGCTCTACTGGCTCAACCTATTCTCTCAGTTCAGCCACTGGCTCGAGGAGGTGGTGGTAAGGGTAGAGGTGGTGGCCCATGAGGCAAGAAATGTGGTAGGGATGATGGTCGGTCAGGTGGTGGTCGCCGTCAGTTCTATGTGGTTCCTGGGAGACCAGAGGCAGAGGCCTCAGATGTTGTGATCAAAAGTATGATTTATGTATGCCATTGACCAGCTTATGCTTTATATGATCCTGGATCTACATGTTCATACGTATCTGTCTACTTTGTTCCTTGTTTGGGTTTTGCTAGTGAGTCATTATCTGTTCTTGTTTTTGTTTTGACCCCAGTAAGAGATTCTTTAGTAGTGGATCAGATTGTGAGATCTTGCATGATATCTGTTGGTGATTTGGAGACTTAGGGTGATTTGATAATACCTTATATGTAATATTTTGATGTGATAATGGGCATGGACTGGTTATCCCCTCACCGTGCAGTTTTGGATTGTTATGCCAAGACCGTTACCATTGTTGTGCCTGGTCTATCCCTAGTTATGTGGCAAGGTTTTTTCGCTATGCGCCATCTGGGATCATCTCTTGTCTTCAAGCTAGGAAGATGATTTTGTGAGGGTGTTTGACTTACTTAGCATATGTCCGAGATGCGAGTGCCACCCTTCTTCCCCTGAGTCTGTTCCTGTGGTTAGAGACTTCCTAGATGTGTTCCCTACCGACTTGTCAGGCCTTCCACCTAAGAGAGATATTGATTTCTCTATTGAGTTAAAGCCAGGCACCAGGCCCATTTCTATTTCTCCCTACCGTATGACTCCTGTTCAGTTGAGAGAGCTTAAGGAGCAGATCCAAGATTCGTTAGCTAAGGGGTTCATTAGAGTGAGTGTGTCACCTTGAGGTGCTCATGTTCTATTTGTTAAGAATAAGGATGTGTCGATATGGATATGTATTAATTATCGGCAGCTGAATAGGGTTACTGTGAGGAATAGGTATTCGATGCCATGTATTGATGATTTGTTTGATCAGCTCCAGGGTTCACCTGTGGTTTTGAAGATAGATTTGAGTTCAGGCTACCATCAGTTGAGGATTAGGGCGGAGGACATCCCTAAGACATCATTATGGACATGTTACGGCCATTATGAGTTCCTGGTGATGTCTTTTGGGTTGACTAATGCCCCCACAACTATCATGGATCTGATGCACAAGGTGCTTAGACCGTATTTGGAATCCTTTGTGATAGTCTTCATAGACGACATTCTGATATGCTCGTGGAGTAAAGATGAGCATGAGCAGCACTTAAGGATTATACTCCAGACTTTGAGAGATCATCGGCTGTATGCCAAGTTCTCAAAGTGCGAATTTTGGCTTGAGTCAGTTGTATTCCAAGGACACATGGTGTATAAGGATGGGATTAGAGTAGATCTGAGTAAGATTTCAATGGTCCGTGATTGGCCTAGACCTACTACTCCTACTGTTTGTAGCATTGTTGGGTTAGCCGAGTATCACAGATAGTTCATAGAGGGGTTTTCTTCCATAGCAGCACCTTTGACTAGGCTGACTATGAAGGATGTCCCATTTCAGTGGTCAGATCAGTGCGAGGATAGCTTCCAGAGGCTTAAGGCCTTGTTGACTTTAGCTCCTGTATTGACGTTTTCGGTTGAGGGTCAAAGTTTCTTCGTGTTTTATGATTCTTTTGGGGTTGGTCTTGGTTGTGTGTTGATGCAACAGGGTCGTATGATTGCATATGCATCGAGGCAGCTGAAGTTTCACGAGTGCAACTACCCCACCTATGATTTGGAGTTGGCGGCGGTAGTTTTCACGCTCAAGATCTGGAGGCACTACTTATATAGACTTCATTGTGAGATATTTACCGATCACCATAGTCTTCAGTACATTACGAGTCAGCGAGAGCTCAACTCGAGGTAGAAGAGATGGATGGAGTTACTGAAGGACTATGATTTCACTATTTTGTACCATCTGATCAAAGCAAACATGGTAGCAAATTCCTTGAGTCAGAAGGCGGTGAGTATAGGCAGCCTAGCTTCACTTTCAGTTTATGAGCGACGGTTGGCCCTAGACATCCAGTCCTTGGCTAACCTCTTGGTTACACTTGATTTGTCGGATCCCAATCAAGTTCTTGCTAGTGTTGAGGTTCGATCTACTCTTGTTGATCAGATATAGAGCCATTAGTTTGAAGATCAGCGGTTGTGTGACCTTTGAGATCAGGTTGTTCGGGGTGAGGCCAACAGGGCTACTCTAGATTCAGATGGGGTTTTGAGGTTTGGTGGTCAACTTTGTGTTCTGAGGGTTGGTGATTTGATTCAGTTGATAATGTGTGAGGCATATTATTCTAGATACTCCATTCATCTTGGTGCAACGAAAATGTATAGAGACTTAAGACAACTTTAGTGGTGGAGTGGTATGAAGTGATATGTAGTAGAGTTTGTGTCTCGGTGCTTGAACTGTCAGTAGGTGAAGATCAAGCATATGAGACCTGGTGGGTTGATACAGCGACTTCCTATTCCTGAGTTGAAGTGGGAAGGGATTACTATGGATTTCGTGGTTGGTTTGCCTCGTACCTCCAGGGGTTTTGATTCCATTTGGATGGTTGTGGATCGGCTGACTAAGTCAGCCCATTTCTTTCCGGTTTAGAATTCATACAGTGTAGAGTGGTTAGCTCAGATCTATATTCATGAGGTTGTTTGGTTTCACAGGGTCCCAGCTTCTATAATTTCAGACTGCGGCACTCAGTTCACATCTCAGTTTTGGAGAGCTATTAAGTGAGATTTGGGTACAGAAGTTCAGCTTAGTACTGCTTTCCACCCTCAAACAGATGGCCAAACTGAGAGGACCATCCAGGTCCTGGAGAATATATGCTTAGAGCCTGTGTTCTTGATTTTGGAGGTTCTTGGGATCAGTTTGTGCCTTTCACCGAGTTTGCTTATAATAATAGCTTCCATTCTAGCATTGACATGGCACCCTTCGAGGCATTGTGTGGTAGGCATTGCAGATAGCCGATTGGTTTGATGGATTGGAGTCAAGGCCACAGAGTTCTGATTTACTTTGGGACCCCTTTGACAGAATTAGGGTTATTTAGAATAGACTTCGAGCTGCTCAGAGTAGGCAGAAGAGCTATGCTGATCGTAGACTTCGTGCCTTGGACTTCAGCATTGGTGATTTGGTATTCCTCCGTATGTCACCCATGAAGGGCGTGATGAGATTTGCTTGGCGGGCAAGCTTAGCCCCAGGTATATTGGACCGTTTGAGATCCTCTAGATAGTTGGTAGTATTGCCTATTAGTTAGCCTCACCTCCGATGTTTACAGCTATGCATGCGCTGTTTCATGTTTTGATGTTGAGACGGTATATTCCAGATGAGTCTCATGTGTTAGATTGGGAGTTGATTCAGTTGGATTAGAGCTTGTCCTTTGTCGAGGTTCTTGGGATCAGTTTGTGCCTTTCACCGAGTTTGCTTATAATAATAGCTTCCATTCTAGCATTGACATGGCACCCTTCGTGGCATTGTGTGGTAGGCATTGCAGATAGCCGGTTGGTTGGTTTGACGGATTGGAGTCAAGGCCACAGAGTACTGATTTACTTTGGGACCCCTTTGACAGAGTTAGGGTTATTCAGAATAGACTTCGAGCTGCTCAGAGTAGGCAGAAGAGCTATGCTGATCGTAGACTTCGTGCCTTGGAGTTTAGCATTGGTGATTTGGTATTCCTCCGTATGTCACCCATGAAGGGCGTGATGAGATTTGCTTGGCGGGCAAGCTTAGCCCCAGATATATTGGACCGTCTGAGATCCTCTAGAGAGTTGGTAGTGTTGCCTATTAGTTAGCCTCACCTCCGATGTTTTCAGCTATGCATGCGCTGTTTTATGTTTTGATGTTGAGACGGTATATTCCAGATGAGTCTCATGTGTTGCATTGGGAGTCGGTTCAGTTGGATGAGAGCTTGTCCTTTGTCGAGGAGCCAGTTTCTATATTTTCCAGAGATGTGAGGAGGTTCAGGTCTAGGGAGATTCCTATTGTAAAAGTTCAGTGGAGGCTTCATCAAGTCAAGGAGGCTACCTGGGAGACCGATAGAGATATGCGGGCCCAGTATCTGCAGTTGTTCGAGCCTTCAGGTACCTCTTACTTCTTGAATTTCAAGGACGAAAGTCCTTTTTAATAGTGCATGACGTAATGACCCTTCTGGTCATTTTAACATTTATGCCTTCTTTGTACTGCTAGAGCTCTTTTGTAGTGGCCCCAAGTAATTTATGACTTGTTGGGACCGGTGGTTCGGTGCCCTGGTCATTCGTTTGGTTTTTTTGTCTATTTTCTTGTTTTAGAGCCTTAACTTCGAATATCATTGACTTCAGTCAATATTCTTGGTAAACATGCTCGGAATCGAATTCCGACAGTTCCGTTGCTCCAGAGCGTGGATTTTGGTCTAGATGGACCCTGGGTCAGGTTCTGGGAGCTTTTACAAGCTTGATTTTTCTTGGTTTAAAGCTATGTTGGAGTGCTTGATTGTTCATGATAGCTGTAGTTCCAGTCCGTGGTCGATTCTTGCTTCCAAATTGGTACGTTTCCGCTCTTGAAAATTGCAATTCTCCACTTTTGTTCTCATGAATTAGTAGTACTTTGGGGATATTTTGAGTCCCGAAACGAACTCTGTTTATGCTCAAATTTTGAGCATGGGTTTTTAAATTCACTGGGGACATAATTGTGAATTTTATATACTGTTTCACTGCGCGGGCCCTAAGGGTAATTTTTTGACCCAATTTTCAACCCAATTTTCTATATAGCAATATGGGTATCATTTTCTCGTCTTGACACCTAGATTATGTTCTTGATATCGTGGCAGCTTTCTGAGGCTATTCGAAAGGGGAAGGCACACGAGTGATGGTTCGTGTTTGCAGTTCAGCCCCGAGGTAGATTACGGTTTAAAATCCATACACTTCGCATATATAGAATAAAATTTTACTAATGGGTATCCTTGGGTTTACTAGTTTGTACCACAGACCTTGACCGCTTCATTCATGTCCGATTCCTCTCTTCCTCTGATGATTGTAGTACCTGCAATAGATGATATTATCACCCCTGTGGTCCTTTGAGGTCGTATATTTACTCTGGAACATAGATGGTGGGAAATTGGAGAGTCCATGAGTCCCGAATATCGTTATTATTGTTATAGAGCTGGCTATCTATGCTGCAGAATGCTCGGAGCCTGTGCAGGGTCGATAGATTAATTGTGAGCCATTGAGCTACTAATTGTGATTGAGCATGCCATTATCATGCATATAAAAGGATTTTCTTCATGATTTTTCTACAGTTTTGGCTTTGGGCCTACTATTACTGAATTTCTAAACCTTGGATGTCCCGTGGGGCCCATTTTTGGTAAAAATGATTGAAAGAGGGTTTGGTACCGTCTTAATAGATCTTCTTGGGGTAAGAGGGAATTAAAGGATGTTTTATCAATATTTGCACTTATACTAGACTCGGTGTGGTCGAGCGCTAGACTTCTTTTACTACAACCTCCGAGGTGATGCTAGACTTGGTGGGGCCGTGTGCTAGGATTATTTAACTTCCTGATTTCGACCTGGATACTCTCTGGGCAGCTTTACTTGGGGATTTTCGAGATTGTGGGGCATCTAGCATGTTGGTCGGGGGACTCCATGGACCTTTCCATTCTGAATCAGGGGCTATATGCTGCGAGTACCGGAGGGGGGTATACGGTGTAGTAGAGGTATACGGGTGTGACCATCCATAGATCCCGTCTTCTGGTCCTTATAAGATGCCAGAAGCGGTTAACATACAATACTAATATCACTCTTGGCTTAGCATGGCATGTCATACCATTCATTTATGTGAGGTTCCACCCTTGTTTGTTGTTTGTTGATTGTACGCTCCGGTAGTATGGGATATCGGAGGATTTGTCTTCACTTGTTTATGTTCCTTGGGTGTATGGGTGCTCGTGGGACTGTAGGTAGACTTATTGTTACTATTTCGCTCTATTGGTTCCTATTGTGGTTCTTATGGCTTTGGATATTGTTAAGGTTAAACTTGGGCTTCCAGTTGTTGAATTCTTGACTTGAGATTGCATGCTTAGTTGGGTTATCATTCATTATATTCGAACATGTTTACTGTTTTATTCCTCTCCTTCTCTATTCATTGAGTTTACTGGTACACCGCCTATTTTCTAAACTCTTCTTTGTATACTTGTTGTTGTGCGGATCCCGAGTACGTATTTCTTTCTTTCGCCTGTGATGCAAAATCAGGCTAAAACATGTTTCTCCTAAATGTCTTGAGTTTTGAAATCTATTTGCCAAAATTCATGTAAAAATCATTCTAACAAGGCCAATAGTTATGTAGAATCATCAAGAAATTGAATTCATAGTGAAGAACATGTTTGGGTAAGAACCCTAGAATCATAACTTGTAAATTCATACTGAAATCTGAAACTTTGTGCATGAGGGTGAAACAAAACCCTCATTAGAATCCCACATACCTTGTTGGTGAAGAATCTTGAACTATCTTGAAGGTTGGAAGCTTTGGAGAAGAACCCCAGGTCTAAAATTTGGAGAAGAACGCTATTTTCTCCTTTGAAACTGACTTGAGAGATTGAATGAGGAAAACTGATATGTTGGGAGGTATTTTACTTAATAAAATAATCCTAAGACTATTTATAGTTGGAGATAAAAGAAGAAGGAATGGTATGAAATACCCCTGGAATACTAAATTAAAAACTGCTGAAAAAAACTCGTCACTGGGTTCCACGAGCATGAACCATTACTCGTAGAATGGATCACGGTTCGTGAAAAGGGTTCGTGGTTTCTGGGCAAAGTTTCTAACCTCTGGACTGATTTTCACGAGTTGGTTTTATGTTCCATGGATCATTCCACGACTCGTGGAACCTCCTCGTGGTTTTCAGGAAAAAAAAATAGTTTCAGTATCAGTTTCCATAAAGGCAAACCATAGGTTGTGGTTTGATCCGTGAGTCGTGGATGCCTCTCATGGTTGCTGTCTATCATTTTGATAGACAGACACCTTTTAGTAAAATGCTGATAATTTGTAATCTGGATTCGGATTAATGCACGATCAGTGGCGTTGGAAAGAAGACTCAAAGACCTTTAATCTGGTCGTACTAGGCCACCTAACTCTTTATATTCTAGGAGTTATGATCATTTGAAGTTGACCTTTGAAAAATCTTACACTAAAACTCAATCAGTATGGAAGCTTTGAACTCAACTTTGAGCTAGAGGTTCTTTATGACCCTAATTCATATCTAATACACTTTCCACACATAAGTATTGATCTAACACCTATTTACCATTTGAAATCATTTGGGTCAAATCGAACAACATATGAAAATGGTGTGGATCTTAGTTAGATTTTTTAGGGTGTTATAGCTTTGGGCCGCTTCCTGAGATTATCCCCACTGAGGTTCTTTGGTTCTCCCAAATAGGATACCTATGATTTTATTTCTATCGGTGAGGAGCTGATTCATCACCTTGGTCAGCTAGATAGTCAGAGAGAGGATTATAGCACCTACCAGCTGGAGGGGCCAGCTAAGCTTTGGTGGAGGGATAAGGTAGCTTGAAGGCACCATCAGTCTCCCCAGTTGACACGGAGGAAGTTCTACGAGGCCTTTATGGCCAATTTCTTACCGCAGAGTGACCGTGATAAACATAGAGAGCAGTTTACCCAATTGATGCAGGGATCTATGACAGTGTCTGAGTATGAGACCCGCTTTCACCAGTTGGATCCATTTATGGCTATGATTACTTCTATAGAGCCAGACTAAATTCATCGATTTATTTAGGGAATGAGGATTGAGCTACGTCAGACTGCAGAGATACTAGTTGCTAATGGGCATCTATTTCAGGCGATAGTGGACCATACCCGCACTATAGAGTATTTGCATCACTAAGACCCCAAGGACAAATATATGATACCACTCTATTTCACGCTTTCGTGGTAGAGGTTCAGGTCAGTGGGACAGAGGGTATCATCCATAACAGTATCCAGGCAAGTTTATTCGGCCAGTTCAGGCATCACTTCAGGCCTCAGATGGGCCTCAGTTTGATCATGGTTTTGGTATTCAGCCTACTTATACTGGTCAGCATGCATTCGCTGGGCCGAGTTTAGGTCAGTCAGCGAGGGGTACATCATTTGAGGCATTAGGGCGTGGTGTCCATACATGTTAAACTAGTTCATAATGCCAAGGTGGCCCATCAGGGCCTTACTACGAGTGTGGTATTCTTGGTCATTTTGCCAAAGATGCCCCCAGTGGGGTATAGTTCAGCCAGCCATTCAACCATCTCATCCTATGAGAGAATTACAACCACCGATCAGAGGAGGTGGTATCCAGGGTAGGGGTGGTACCCAACGTTGCAGGTCAGGTGGTCGAGATGGTGGTCAGTAAGGTAGAGCTTAGTCATAAGAAGTTACTTCCGATTAATATTCTGCTCAATCGTTATACAACTTCTGCATATTAGAAAGGAACTTCATATCAGGCCATGGGATAATACTACCATTGCTAAATAGGGCAGCTTCCAATAATTAACCTTTAAACCATCAGTCACCAAAGACTTTGTCTTGAGCTAAAGATAGCTCAATGAGACCGACCCTTTCATTTTATAGTTGCTTATGCGTGAAATACATGTGGAGATTAACATGCCCTCTATTGTTATTGTTGCACTTTTATTACCCCATGTCTTGTCTAAGTAGGACCTACGAGAGGGATTACTAATATAGTTGTTTTGTTAAGGGCTGTTTATCTACAAAACTGAGAAATGACATCTCCCGATTCAACGATTTCAGAAGAATATGGTCAACTTCTAAGTTTAAAAACTTCTCCCCATGATCTCTCCTACACTTATAAGATTTAAGCCTGTAGAGGATATTATGTACTTTCTCAGTAATATCTCCCCAAGACTCAGAGTTATGTATATGTTAGGAATAAGGTGATTGAATCAACTCCTTATAAGTTGATAGTATGATGGTAACGAAGATTATTAGTTAAATATGTTTCACTAGTGTTAACCTGAGATTTCCCTGTTTGACCAAGAAAGCTTAGGTGCTTTATCAAGAATTATTCAAAGTGAGCGCAAAGATGATGTTCATAGATACATATAATTGGATACCCAATTAGGCAATGACATATATGAGTCCTTTTATAGCTAGAAAGATTGGGGATAAGTGTTTTAATTTTTATAAGAATATCTATAGAGAGGTGCCCCCATTTTGATTTGTGTTAGGTCTAAGAAGGGAATTAGTATGAGACCAAAGGTTAGGGTCAAATAATATTGAGAGATTACTCATAAGCTAAGATCTATCAAAGTGCTCAAAGTAACAAAAGACATACTATCAGTTAATTAATTATAAGAAAGTAATTATTACATTTGAGAAATATTAGAATATTATCTGAGTATCCCAGAGTATGTATAAACGTGGGATAGTGCTTCCAATTAGCGTACGACTCTTATTAAGGTTATAGGAAGTTATAAAATGATGATTATACAATATTAGTGGTTCGTGGTGTCATATCAAAAGAAATAGTGTTGGTATCAATTTGAGTTTCGGTACCCTTTCTATCTATACAATAGAGGGAGTTGGAAGAGAAATTAGAAGGCCTTCTTTGTAAGGGATACATTGCTCTTGTGCAGTTCTCAAAAGTGCACCAGCATCGGGAGATAAGAATATATCTGAATATGTATGCATTGCCAATAGTAGATTAAAAATATCATAAGATGTAAATATTATTTGTTCACCTATTTCTACATGATCCTTCTCATTCACTAGATGCATCGGTGGCCTATAAAACTACTACTCAGATATTGATGAAGCTTATAGGATTCTTCCCTAATTAAGGGATAGGCATATACTTGTATTCACCTGATACATGTTTATCATAATCTTACCGATCATATCCCAACTAAGAGGAACAGTGTTGAATTACCCTTACTTTTTATGCTATCGTAGCAGTTCTGCAAATCATGTCAGATTCTAATTTTAATCCCAAGGTGGCTAATGTTTAGATGTTATGGAGAGATCATGATATGACTCTATAAGTATGTGTTATGCAAGAGTTCTCCGGCTATAGTGTCTTTGGCAGCCCATTTATTGATCTGTTCATCAAATCTACATAAGCTACCAAATATCGAGTTCAATAAAGTAGCACTTGATAGTCATAGAGACAGAACGGGTTCAACCTGCCACCCCAGTAAGAGGCTTATAAAGTATTTTCTTATCATTGCCCTGGTAAATGATTAAACATATTGATCTAAAAAGCATCTAGTTCTTATGTTCGAAAATATATAGGGGAGAATTTTCTAGTGGCTGAAAGGAAGAACAACATGGTTACATAGACCTCAAAGAAAGTAGAGGAATATGGGTAGAAGTAAACCTAGTATCATTTGGAACTAACATTAATATGCTCGCATGTAGGTTATGACTAGATTACACCATGAAATGTCCCATAGTTTATAAAGGGACTGGATGTCAACGAGATTAAGTTGTAATGAATTTATACATGTACGTGTTATAGCTTTACTCGCTTGGAAAAATTATATGTGTTACATTTATGATAACTTAATTATTTACATGCTACTTATTTCCATAAGCTTATTCATTTACCTGTCATACGCCCTTTAGGAGTTAATTATCTACATGTTACTTAAATCATAGATCCCTTGTTTATAGACTACTTGTATTATGAATCATTTTGTATATGGTAAATATATTCTATAACATTTGTCCATATATTGCATGCTACATGAACCATTTGTTTAAAGGTATATGTTTTATAAAGCATTGATCCATATATTATATGTTGAACAAACTATTTGTTTATATGTTATTTGTACCTTAGATCACTTGGTTATAGTCTATATATTCTTTTTATACGTTACATGTTTTATGTAAGAAATGCTTATATGCTATATTTCAATCTACATTGTTAGATGTTTTACAATTTACTTATCTATATGTTATTTGCTTCATGGAATATTTGATCACATGCTACATATATAGTCATTGGAAATTAATTGTTCAAAAATCATAGGTTATTTGTTTACTTAATATAGATATCATAAGATCATTTTTTTCTATGCAACATGTCTTATAACTTATTTATTTAAATATCATACGCTTCTCAAGTTAATATGATTAGAATGTCAAAACATAATTGTTCGAACGATATATGTTTAATTGTTTATAGGTTATGGGTGTATCACACTAAAGGTTATAGTTCATATGTTCATATGTCATAACCAAACTATTTATGTGCTATATGTTTTCATAGATTTTAAGGATATGTATAAGTACCTTTACAGTTTACTTGTCTATATGGTTATATAATCAGTGCCACATCATAGTTCACTTGTCTAGATGTTATATGCATCACAAACTATTGTGTGTAGATTATAGGCTTTATAAGATTACTTTCTTATACGACATCCTATTCTTGATGTAATTGCTTAGGTAATATATGTGGCACAACTTATACAGTTAGAAATGTCAAAAAAAATATTTACTCATGCCATACATGTTTACTTGCTTAGGAGTATAAGCTTATCTGTTCGAGTATTATAATTTACATGTCCAGATATTGTAATTAATTTACTTGCATATTATGTACTTTTACAGTTTTAGCTCATGTATTAGGTATTTTTATAGTTCACATGCTTATATATCCCAGTTAATTTACTCACATGCTATACGTTTCTCTGATTTTAAAAAAACCATGTATTAAGTATTTTTAGATCTCTCTTGCTTATATAATTATATAATAGATTTCATCCCATAATTGATCTGTTTACATGTTATTTATTTTAAAGTCCATCTACTCACATGTTATTTTATCGTCTACACGTTCATATGTCATAGGTTGCACAACTTATCCGTACATAGATTACATGTGATAATCTTTTCACTAGTTCATAAGTTACATGCCTTTTAGGCTTACATATTTATAGGTTGGGTCCCTTTTTCATGGCTCACATATTTGCATAATTACATGCTTATGTGCCGACATGTTATAATTTTTATATGACTTAATTGGTTAGATACTATATGTCTTCATGGATATCTACTTAAATAGGGGTTAACGGTTAAGTTTATCCATGTGCAAAGTGTCACGCCCCGAGGTTACCCCCTAGACGTAACATAGTTCTTAGTGTCATGAGTGACCCCAAGCTAACCCATGGTCTGACATTTCTAAACTATTTCAAGTAAAAACATATATTGTACGGAAGCTGAAAACAGTTTAATAACTTAAATGGGGAAAGAGCCCCAAAACATGTCCGCATAGAAATATATAAGAATATCATGACGTTTGAAAAACAACACTAACAACTCAATAGATGAAACTAGTCTATGTCTAAAAGCCTCTATCTGATATGAGTTGTTGGGACATGCCCCCAGCTAACTCTAATAAACTGAAACTAAATATGAAGAAGGAAAGATAAAAGCATGAATACTGAATTTCAATACAAACTAGGGTTACTTAATTTTATACATGTGATTATGCTAATTCCCCAAGAAACATGTATCTAATTACACTTAAACCATATCATATGAATTGAAAGGAATCCCTATGATTTAGGAACCCTAGGTTCTAATATTTCATGAAAAACTGAAGTGCTTGACTGAATTCTAGGGACTTGAAAGGAACCCACTAGTGAAATACCACATACCTGGAGAAGAAACTATGGAGGAGAACTTTGATTTTAGGGCTGAGCTTGAAGAAGGCCTCCTGCTTGTTCTTGAGAAAAACTGTCGCCTCTTTTGTTTCTTTTCTTTCTAAGTCTGATGATTTTTGGAGAATAGATGATTTAAGTGGTTTTTGACTAATACACTAGGATTATAATAACCAAAATGTTATAGCTTAGGCATTAAAAGAGGTAGGAAAAGTATAGAATGACCCTGGAATATTTAAAAGAAAACTGCTAAAATTCGCGACTCAAGTTCCACGGATGGGTTCCATGACTCGTTGGAACTTCCACGTCTTATGGAACCATGTCGTGGTTCCTGGGCCTTTTTGTCTAGTTACGGGTCTGAGTTCCACGACTTGGGTTCATGACCCATGGAACTATCCACGGTTCATGTAACACTATCATGGTTCCTAAGGGATTGATGACCCTCAGGTCTGAGTCCCATGAGACCATTCTACGACTTGTGGATCATTCCACAGTTCATGGAAATATGTCATGGTTTCATTGGAACAATTGGGTCTCAGGTCTGAGTTCCACCAGTGGAATCCATGACTCATGGATCATTCCATAGTTCGTGGTTCTGTCTCATGGTCTTGACCACAACTTGGATGGTCTCTAACTGAGTTCCATGAGTCCAGTCCACGGTTCGTTGATCTGACTCATAGAATGGCTGACACTTGAAATTTTATTTTTTTCAGGTTTTCTGAGTTGAGTCTAGTCTTGTAAGTTCTGGGGTGTTACAATATCTATACCTTGGGATCATTCATCCTCGAATGAAGACTAAACAAGATGAGTTTGAAGGAAAAGAGTTGCAATCCCTACCAAACGAGTACTATAAACTGACATCTAAATGAACTGAGTCCCATGAGTATGCAAATATGCTAAAATGCAAGAATAGCTAAGGGGAAATGATACTGAGACTAAAGTACAGGAGAGTAAACTGATAAATTGGAGGGGAACTTACCTCAAGCTAACAATGAATCAGACAGAAAAAGGTGAGGGTACTTGGCCATCATGGCTGCTTCTGCTTCCCAAGTAGCTCCCTCTACAGACTGATTTCTCCACAAAACTTTCACTGAAGCGACATCCTTATTCTTCAACCTACGCACTTGACGGTCAAGAATCTCAATTGGAACTCCTCAAAGGTGACGCTATCCTTCACAACCATACTCTCTAAAGGTACTATCGATTCTGGATCCCCCACACACTTCTTCAGTAAGGAAATGTGAAAGACTGGATGAACCGCTGCTAGTTCTGCTGGCAAATCTACCTCATAGGCCATATTACCAACCCTTTTCAAGATTCTGTAAGTACCTACATACCTGGGACTGAGCTTACTTTTCATGCCAAATCTCATTACCCCCTTCATGGGTGATACTTTCAGGAAGACCCAATCATCAATCTCAAACTCTAAGTCCCTCCTTCTCATATCAGCATAGGATATTTGATGACTGTAAGCTGTATTTAACCTTTACCTGATGAGCTAAACTTTCTTTGTAGCCTCGTGAACCCAATTTGTCCCAAGCAAGGCTTCTTGACCTAGGGGTGTGCAAAAACAGTTTAACCGATAAATCGAACCGATAAAAATATTATTGGTTTATTGTTATTGGGTTATTGGGTTAACGGTTTTTAAATGGTTTTGTAAAAAAAATTTATTGGGCTATCAGTTCGGTATCGGTTTTAAGGTTTTAGTTAATGGTTAAACCGATAACCCAATAAGATTATATTTAGATTATATTTTTATTCATAATTGTATAATAGTGACTTTAGATTTTAAATATATACCCTATTATTTTTTGCATTTTATAGTTGTTGTCTTAGTGTTGTTGTTTTCTTTCTAAAGTCATTGGTTTGAAGCATTCTACCTATCAGTGTTGCTTTTGAGAAATTGCTACCGTTGCTACTGTATTCAAGTTTTCTACTTAATAAGAAAGAAAATAAATTTATTTTAGTAATAACGTATTTGAATTTGCTTATGCTTGTAATTTGTATAGATGTTTATGCATGAAAGTAGTCTATATATGAAGAAGAAAATAAGAGAAATCAAAATATTATAGGAGCATTTTCTTATCGGTTAAACCGATAACCGAACCGCTAAGGACCAAAAACCAATTAACCGAAAATCGATAATGAATATCTTATTGGTTTGGTTATCGGTTTTGCATGTTTACAAACCGGTCACCGATAAACCAAACCGATAATATACAAAACCGAACCGAACCGACCGATGCACACCCCTATCTTGACCTACTTGGAACCAACCAACCGGTGACCTGCATCTACGCCCATAGAGTGCATGATATGGGGCCATCTTAATACTGGAGTATAAACTGTTATTATAGGCAAACTTTATAAGAGGTAGGTGATCATCCCAACTACCCCTGAAATTGATCACACAAGCTCTCAACATGTCCTTTAAGGTTTGAATGGTACACTCTGCCTGACCATCCATCTGCGGATGAAATGAAGTACTAAGGTTCACCTGAGTACCAAGACCCTTCTGAAATGATCTCCTGAAATGATATGTAATTTGAGGACCCCTATATGAGATGATAGACAAGGGAACTCCATGCAACCTGACTATCTCACTGATGTAGATCTTGGCATAGTCCTCCTCAGAATCTGTAGTCTTGACAGCCAAGAAGTGAGCTGGCTTAGTAACTCTATCCACTAACACCCAAATGGAGTCGTGCTATCTGTGAGTGTGAGGTAAACCAAGAATGAAATCCATGTTAATCACTTCCAAATTCTAAGTAGGAATGCTAATCTCCTGAGTCACACCGCCTGGTTTCTGATATTCTACTTTAACCTGTTGATAGTTGGGGCTTTAGCCATAAACTTTGCAATGTCTCTCTGCATGTCGTTCCACCAATATACTTCCCGTAGATCATGGTACATCTTAGTGGCACCCGGATGAATGGAATATATGGAATTATGGGCTTCTGTAAGGATTTGTTGCCTCAACTCACCCACGTCAGGTACAGATAAACGACCCTGGTAGCGAAGCACACCATCTCCCCCATGGGAGAAAACCTCAACCCTCTACTGATGAACTGCACCTTTCAACTGAAGTAATATGGGATCACTGTCCTGTTTATCTTTAACCTCTACTACTAATGTAGATTCTGACCCATTCTGGACTATCACACCACCATCTGTCGTGTCCATAAGGCAAACTCCTAAACGAGCAAGCCTGTGAACATCTCTGGCTAATTGTTTCTTCTCTTGCTCAAAATGCGATACACTACCCATAGATAGTCTACTGAGGGCATCAACCACTACATTGGCCTTACCCGGATGGTAGAGTACATTCATATCATAGTCTTTGAGGAACCCAAGCCATGTTCTCTGACGAAGATTCAACTCTTTCTAGGTGAACACGTACTGGAGGCTCTTATGATCTGTGAAAATATCAACATGAACACCATACAAGTAGTGTCTCCAAATATTTAAGGCAAACACAACAGCTGCAAGCTCTAGGTCATGAGTCGGGTAGTTCTTCTCATGGACCTTAAGCTATATGGAAGCATAAACTATGACCTTATCCTACTGTATGAAAATATAACCTAGGCCAACCTTGGATGTGTCGCAATAAACCATGTAGATGTCCAAACCCTCTGATACAGTCAAAAAGGGAGCTGTAGTCAACCTGGTCTTCAGTTCCAAGAAGATTTTCTCACACTCATCTGACCACTGGAACTTGACTTTTTTCTTAGTCAACTTAGTCAATGGAGCAGTTATGGATGAAAATCCTTCAATCAATCTCCTGTAGTGGCCAGCCAAACCCAAGAAACTCCTAATGTCCAACAGAGAAGTAGGTCTAGGCCAACTCTTTACTGCCTCTATCTTCTAAGAATCCACTCAAATTCCTTCGTTGGACACCACATGACCAAGGAAAGCGACAGATTGCAACAAAAAATCACACTTGCTGAACTTAGCAAATAGCTGGCGATCCTTGAGAGTTTGCAGAAAAACCCTCAGATGAGTCACATGCTCCTTCTCATTTTGATAATGTACGTGAAAATCATCAATGAAGACGATGACAAACAAGTCCAAATACTGTTTCAACACCCTGTTCATTAAGTCCATGAAAGCTGCAGGAGCATTGGTTAGTCCAGAAGACATAACTATAAATTCATAGTGACCATACCGAGTCCTGAAAGATGTCTTCGGGATGTTACTATCTCTGACTCTTAGTTGATGATAGCCGGATTTGAGGTCTATCTTAGAAAAACAACTAGCACCCTGAAGTTGGTCGAATAAGTCATCAATCATGGGGATGGGATATTTATTCTTGATTGTGACTTTGTTCAACTGACGGTAGTCGATGCACATCCTGGGAGAACCATCTTTCTTGCGCACGAAGAGAACTAGAGCACCCCATAAAGAGATGCTGAGTTTGATGAAGCCCTTATCTATAAGGTCTTTCAACTATTCTTTCAATTCCTTAAGCTCATCTAGAGCTATTCTGTAAGGAGGAATCAAAATAGGCTGGGTATCTAGAAGGAGATCTATTCCAAAGTCGATTTCCCTTTCGGGAGGAACTTGATGTGCCGAGTTTTGACGGCACTTTCATTGCTTAAAACTAAGGATTTTTGGGAGTTCTTAAGTACATTTTGTTAGATTTAATGTCCTTTGTTACATGTACAGGGAAAAGTTTTTAAAAGATGAAAATGCCAAAGTATTGTAGTTTTTTGGCAAAGAGGCATGCCACCACGGGAGTCACACCCACGATGGCTCGTGGGATAAGTCATTTGAACATGGCAGCAGGAGAGGCTAAGGAATTGGAGCTTGATAGGCTTCCACGATGACCATGAAAGACACGAAAATCACAGATCCCATTAATATAAACCAAGGACTGTGCAAAGAACAATGAATTGGACGACGGGCATCCACGACGCCCGTGATAACCATGAAGCCCCGTCAAAACTGCCCGTGGAAATAAGGCAGGAAGGCATGAATGATATAAGGGTAGCCGACGTGAGGGCCACGATGGGAGTCGCAAAAATGACATCCCATCACCTCAACCCATGGAAACCAGGCAGGGGTCTAGAACCAAGACTTGAAGACACTCAACGGGCACCCACGACGCTCATAGCATCCACGACGGCCTGTGGGGCATCCCATCGGTAGCAGCCGCATCCATCTTTCCTAGATTAGTTAGGATTTGGTTTCTTTTTTCTATAAATACTTTCCCTTAGGTTTTTTTTTCGGTTGTTACTCATTATTATTTTACAAGCACTACATTGTTATGTTTGTTTTGAATTTATTACACAAGTTCTTGAGATCAAAGATTGTTCTTGATTAATTGAAGTGTTCTTAAGATTTTCTTTAAGATTTTAGATTTCATTACTTCTCATTGTAAGTATCTATTGATGATTTCTGCAACAACCATTAATAGTTTACTTATGAACATGAGTAGCTAAATCCACAACTAGGGTTGTGGGAACCATGAAGGATTAACGAAGTAGACAAAGTACTTGGTAATCCTAGGGCGGTGTTTATGCATGTATTGTTCTTCCGTTCATTTTGATTACTTTTTAACGGTGTCCAATGTTAGAACTCGCCTTATCATTACTTGCCGGACCAAGGAAGTAACGGATGGGAAAAGGGTTGTTTAACTATGGAGATTTGAGGCTATCAACCCTAATCTAATAGCTTAACCTTGTCTGGTAATAGCTAATCTGGGATCCTGGGTAAGGGTTAGTAAATCATACACCCACGGTAGGACCAAGGCGTGTGGTAAAATTCATCTATCTGTTGGACCAAGGATTTAGGTGAACATAACTTGCCGATTCTTCATGCTAAGCACCAATCTAGTTTGCTAAGTACAAACACTCTACTAAGTTAGGATCTCATGGGGAGCATTACCCTAGTCGCTTCTCTTATTGATAACAACTGTTGAAACTAATAACTGTTACTTGTTACAAATCTAATTTACTATTAGTCTTGTTACTTAAACCCCCTCTTTCAAGGGAAATACATTGCTAACAGTGCAAGTAAACACTAATCAACCAAAGTCCTACCATATTCCATGTGGGATCGACCCCAACCTTTAATGGGTTCTATATTTGAACAACAACTGCTTATGCTTCTCAAATGAGGTGTAATTTAAGCGTATCGAATTTTGGCGCCGTTGCCGAAGAATATGGTTTAGGATTAAGAGAGATTGTATTTAGTTCACTATTAGTCCTTATTTCCTTATTATACTTTTTCTATTGTTTTTGTTTTGATCTACAGGTTGTACACTTATGCATGCCCAATACAAGGAGTCAAGGGAATCCCTTTATCCCATAAAATCCTGAGCTCTCAAAAACTCTAAGAAACATGGCTAAATAAGGAGAGCATGAGAAACCTGAGAAGATCACAACTCAGTTGTTGGCTGAAGCATAATAGAGAAAGAAGGCAGGGGAAGATGCCCTTGCTGCTGAAGATGCTAAAATTGCAGCAGACCTTGCAGCTCAAAATGTGGCAGCTGATCAAGCATGATAATAAGTTGTGAGAGACGAGGCAGCAGCTAGATAAAATGTACCACAGAATAGGGGCCGACAGATACAACAGCCAAGGCATTCCCCTCGCCACTATGATGATTATGATGATGAGGTTGAGGCATTACGGGACCTATAGTGTTTCCACTACTGACTGAAGGAATGAAGTTTGACATCACTAGCACCATGATCCAGTTGCTGAACCTGAGGGACTATATGCTGGAAAGCCTACAGAAGATGCAAATCTGCATGTGAAAAACTTTACTCAAATTTGCAAAGCTTACAATCTACCAGGAATGGGGACAGATAATATTAGATTGAGACTGTTTCCATTCTCATTGACCGATGAGGCAACTTTGTGGCTCTCAAAATTGCCCGATAATTCCATATACACGTGGCACAAGTTGAAGACTCATTTTTTGGAGCGGTTCTTTCTTCCATCAAGGATGTTGCAGCTGAAGTAAGAGGTCTACAATTTCAAGCAGCTACCTGCAGAGGCATTATATGTGACTTGGTTGAGGTTCAATAAGAAATTGAAAAACGTTCAGAGACATGAAATCCCTTTAAGGCATCTGATAGAGATCTTCTATAAAGCATTGAACGCCAACACAAAAACAGTAGCTGACACTATAACTGGAGGATTATTCATGGAGAACTCGTATATTAAAGCTTCTGAGATTCTTTATCGGGTTACTAAGACCAACAGGGAATGGCATACCAAAGAGGCTAAGAGTCCAGCAAGTACATATGCAGTTGGTAAGTCTATTGATTTTCAAGAATTACAGGAGATTAAGCAAGAAGTTGTTGAGATGAAGATGAATATTGGGTTAATTGCAAAGAAAATCCTAGATAAGGGAGTAGAGAAGGTGAAAGCCATCGGTTCACAAGGGAAACCACCAAGGCCAGAGGATTACTTATCTGATAAAGAGGTTAGTTATATGAATAACCAGGGAGTGGGTTTCTGGGCCTTTGGCTAAGGGTATCAAGGTTGGATCAGAGATATACATGACTAATACAATTGGTCCGGCTACAGAGATAGGAGAAGAGCTAGAGACAGGGATGGTGACTGGCATAAAAAGGATGGCTACAAGAATGATCGAAGTGGTCTGTATGTCCCGCCGTGAAATTGTGAGGATAGTCCTGAACAACCAACCATGAGGGAGATGCTCAACAAAGTATTTCAAAAGGTTTATTCTATAGAGGTAAGCATGAAAGAGATGAGAGCTGACCTTTCATGTATTAGTCAGAGAGTTGAGTATAATTCTATTTCCATAAAGTAGCTTGAGACCCAAATGCACCAAATATCTACTAGCATAAATCTGTGTCAACAGGGCACTCTCCCAAGTGACACCATCTAGAATATGAAGAATGATCGATAGGTTATGGTTGTGACTACCCAAAGCGGAAAACAGACTGTTGACCCTCCTATGCCTATAGTTGTTGCTGAGCTATCCGAGTCTAAGAAAGATGATACTGAAATTGTGGTTGAGTCTAAGGAAAAGAATAATGGTGAAGGGCCAAGTGAGAAGAAGTCTGCTGAGTTGAAAGCAAAGAACAAAGAGGTTACACCAGTCTTGAAGCCCATGACATTTCCTCCTCCTCCTTACCCATAGAGATTGAAGAAAAATGTTGACGACGACAAATTTCACAAGTTCATCTCCATGCTGAAACAACTTTCAGTTAATATTCCTTTATTTGAATCATTGGAGAAGATGTTTGGATATGCTCAATTCATGCAGGATCTGGTGACTAGGAAGAGGATGGTAAGTTTTGAGCTACCTAATAATTTGCACCATTGTAATGCAATAGCCTACCGTTTGTTGGTGCAGAAGAAGGAAGATCTGGGAGCTTTTACTAGTATATGCACGATTGGAGTGTTCTACTTCACCAAGGCATTGTGTGATCTAGGTGCTAGTATTAATTTGATGCCACTAGAAGTGTTTAAGCAGTTGGGCTTGGGAGCCCCCAAACTGATGACAATGCAGCTTCTTATGGCAGATCGCCCAATAAAAAGGCTTGTAGGGATTCTGTATGATGTGCTTATAAAAGTTGATACTTTCATCTTCTCTGCGGACTTTGTGATTCTTGACTACGAGGTGGATTTTGAGGTTCCTATCATCTTGGGATGACCATTTCTTACTACCAGATGCATGTTAGTTGATTTAGAGACTGGGAAGATAAAGTTCAGATTAAATAATGAGGTAGTTACTTTTAATATCTGCCAGTCTATGAAGCATCATGACGACATGCGAGTGGTTTCTCTTATTGATGTTGTTGATGAAGATCAACTAATTGTGCCTGTTTAAGAGAGACATGATGTTGAAGCACTTGTGGCCATGATTATGAATTTTGATGGAGATGACATTGTAGTGTATGATGAGATGGTGCAAGCACTTGCAGGTATGGGGTCATATACGTATGCCCCAAAGAAGCTTGATTTGGATTTGAAGAATCGCCAGACACAGCCTGCCAGACCCTGCATTGAGAAGCCTCATGTCTTGGAGCTCAAGGCACTTCCATATCACCTTTGATATGTGTTCTTGGGAGCTAACGACACCTTTCCAGTTATTATTGCTGTAGATTTAGTTGAAGGGCAGGTTGAAGCTCTGGTTTCTGTTCAGAGGAAGTTTAAAAGGGCCATTGGTTGGACCATCATTGTCATCATTAGGATTCCACCTGGAATCTATACACATAAAATCTAGCCTGTGCTAGATTGCATTCCGAGTATTGAGCACCAGTGTAGGTTGAATCAGCCTATGCATGAGGTCGTCAAGCCGGAAATCATTAAGTGGATAGACGCAGGTGTGGTTTACCTTATTGCGGATAACAAGTGGGTGATCCCAGTTCAGTGTATGCCAAGAAGGGTGGGATTACTGTAGTACCAAATGCAAAGAACGAGTTGATTCTGATGAGGCCAGTCACAAGCTAGCGCATATGCATGGATTACAGAAAGCTGAATGCGTGGATTAAGAATGACCATTTTCCAATGCCGTTTATGGATCAGATGTTACACCGTCTTGCTGGTAGAGGATGGTATTGTTTTCTTGATGGTTATTAGGGATACAATCAGATCTCAACTGCTTCTAAAGACCAAGAGAAAACCACTTTCACCTGTCTATATGGGACATTTGGTTTCAAGAGGATGCCTTTCGGTTTATGCAATGCACGAGCAACTTTTCAGCATTGCATGATGTCTAATTTCTCAGGCATGGTGGAGGACACTATTGAGGTATTTATGGATGACTCTTTTAACGATTGTTTGGATCATCTGAGCTATGTGTTGAAGCGATATGAAGAGTGCAACCTAGTGCTGCACTGTGAAAAGTGTCACTTCATGGTGAAAGAGGGTATAGTTCTTGGCCATTAGATCTCCAAGAAGGGTATTGAGGTTGACAAAGCAAAGATTGAGGTGACTCAAAAATTGCCTCCACCAATTTCTGTAAAGGGGATTCAAAGCTTTTTGAGGCATGCTGGTTTCTATAGAATGTTTATCAAGGACTTCTCCAAAGTTGCTAATTCACTGTGCAAATTACGGAGAAGGAGGTAAAGTTTTTATGTGATGATGCCTGTTTGAAGGCATTCAAATGCCTAAAAGAAAAATTGGTCTCAGCTCCCATCATGATTTCTCCAGATTGGTCTCAACCTTTTGAGGTTATGTGCGATGCTAGTGGAGTGACGCTAGGAGCAGTCCTAGGCCAAAGGTTTGAAAAGATTCTTCATCCTATATACTACACTAGCAAAGCACTTAACCCGGCTCAAAAGAACTATATTGTAACTGAACAAGAGCTGCTTGTTGTGGTCTTTACATTTGCTAAGTTCAGATCCTATTTTCTTGGCACCAAAGTGGTGGTGCACACTGACCATGCAACTCTTTTTTACCTCATCATGAAGAAAGATGCTAAGTTGATGCTGATTAGATGAGTGTTTCTTCTACAAGAGTTTGACTTTGAAGGCAAGAACCGAAAGGGTACAGAGAATCAGGTGGCGGACCACTTGTCTAGACTAGAAAAAGAGGAAATTTTGAAGCTGAATGATGAGAAGGAGATGGATGATTGGTTTCCTAAAGAACAAGTGTCGGTTGCCTCTCAAGACTTGATCCCATGGTTTGCTGACATTGCCAACTATTTGGCAAGCGACTTGGTGCATCCTGATATATTTGTGCATCAAAGAAGAAAATTCATGTCTGATGTCAAGAAGTACTTCTAGGAGGAGCCATTTATATTTCGTGTGTGTGCTGATACTATGATCCAAAGATGTGTGCCTAAAGCTGAGATGATGGAGATACTAGAGGCTTGTCATTTATCCCTTGTTGAGGACACCATAGTGGTATCCAGACCGCACACAAGATCTTGCAATGTGGCTACTATTGGCCGACTATTCACAAAGATGCCCATGAGTTTGCTAAGGCTTGCAGCAGGTGTCAAAGAGTAGGAGGTATATCAAGGAGACATGAGCTTTCTCTAAATCCCATCCTAGTGATTGAGTTGTTTGACGTCATGGGACTGTTTGTGTTGTCCAATGGAAATGGGTACATATTGGTAGCCGTTGACTATGTATCAAAGTGGTGAAGGCAATTGTGCTTCCCAGTAATGAGGTTAAGTGTTCCACAGCGTTCTTGAAAAAGAACATCTTCTCCAGATTTGGTACACCACGAACAATCATTAGTGATGGAGGCTCAAACTTTTGCAATAAGTTGTTTTGGACTTTACTAGAGAAATATGTAGTGAAGAACAATGTTTCCACCCACTATTATCCCCTGACTAGTGGGCAAGTCAAAGTCTCAAACCGCGAGATCAAGTCAATCCTGTCCAAGACGGTCAATACAAATAGAAAGGATTGGTCTCAAAAGTTGGATGATACTTTGTGGGCATACTAGACTGCATTCAAGACCCCAACGGGTATGTCATCATATCAGCTTGTGTTTGGTAAGGGGTGCCATCTTCCGGTTGAGTTAGAGCATAAGGCCATGTGGGCGTTGAAGAAGCTGAACTTAGATTAGTCCAAGGCATCATTGCAATGCCTAGGGCAGTTGAATGAGATGGATGAGTTATGCCTCAATGCATACGAGAGTTCAGCATTATATAAAAAGAAGGATGAAGTTATATCATGACCGAAAGATAGAAAAGAGAAACTTCCAGCCGTGTGACTTAGTCCTGCTTTTCAATTCTAGACTTCACTTGTTTCCTAGCAAGCTGAAGTCCAAGTGGATTGGACCATTCAAGGTGGTACAAGTGTTTCCTCATGGGCTGTTGAACTTGAAAATCATGAAGGATAGAGGTTCAAGGATAATGGACAGTGGATCAAAGCTTATTTTGGCACATCAGAGGAGCTCAAAAAAATTGCAGCTTGGAACCTTGATGAATTTGTCCCACCCAAGTAGCTTGATGAAGTCTAAGTAATCAAGCAACTTGCGTCGTGCCGCGACATTAAATAAGGCACTGCATGGGAGGCAACCCATGGATTTTTTATTTTTATTCTTTTAGAGTGTTTTGGCAAAGTCTGAGTAGCCAAAACACTCGCGTAGTGCCACGATGTTAAATCAGGCGTTGCATGGCAGTAAACCCATGGACTAATGTGTGTTAAATTTGTAGGAAGTAGGGAGACGATAAAAACATTGCAAGAACTGCAGGATATAGGGGTCCCAAGGGTTATGATAGGCCATCACATGCACCACACCCGTGGGACCAGCACATTCAAATGGAAAAATGCTAAGTGTTGGAAAAAGGTGGTCTGCCGCATTTCCACGCCCCATATGATGGGACGTTGCACACCCGATGGGTGTCGCATATCCCATCGTTTGGGTAAGTCAAGGTTGTCAATACTTTAAGTTGTTTTAAAACTTTTCGACCCGATCGAACCTGGAACCCTAATTCCCTTTTCCTCGCGTCAAATTAACTTTGAACTCAATCAATTTGAGGTCAAATTCTCTCCTAAAACCTTACTCTATCCCTCTACATTCACTCAAATCCCCACAACTTCTCCCCCATTATCCTCTCCACTCTTCTCACTTTCCATATACCCCTCACACTCTAAGATTATTGATTAGCAAGTTCAAACACCAAGACTCATGTTTTCGACCACTTCTTGTGAAAAAGCAAGAGTAAGTTCTCATTTTCCTAGTTTGATCTTTGTATCTTGGTGTGCAGATATCTATGGGTTTGGAGTAAGAGTGTAATGGTTATTGTTTGAGTGAGGGGAAGGAAGGATAAGTAATAAAAACAAAAGGAACGAGATAATGTGTGCCTGACTTGATCCTACAGGCCAGCAGATGGGTCGTCTGAGGCACGACGGGCGTTTGTCAGGGCGTTGGAAATGGCTTAGGGCTTTAAAAGCTTCTGGTTAGATCCGATGCCTAATTCGATGGGACGTCGGACCTCCCACGCCATGGCAGGTTCCCTTTGGAGGACAGGTGTCCTTAAAAACCATATTTCACTTTCTCTAATGCTCTATACCATGGGATGTTGGACCTACCATGCCTATGGCACAGGGTCATTAAAAGTTAATGACAAGATTTCAAACTCTTTAGTGATGTGTCACGACCTAATTTCTCAAGTCATAATGGCACCTACAACCCCCCAGTAGGCGAATAAATCCCCGTAGCCTAGAATAGTTAGTAATGGGCTACTACCTAACCAATATGCATAATATGAAGAAAATAAGCGAAAGCAAAACATAAAGATAGACAAAGCGGAAGAAAAACCTGAATATATACATAATGAAACTACACCAACCCCAAGACTTCGTATCAATAGTACAGAAACTTCTAATAGAGTACAAGTGCAATAAGTAACAAAAGATAAGTACAATTATCTCCGAATATACGAAGAGTATCAGTACAAGAGATGAGATGTGGTCGAGCCCCGACCGTTCGGTGCTCATCCTGGTCTCAAATATCCAAAAAGCTGCACGAGTCTCCAACGTGGTCAACAGCGAAAGCTCAACTAATATATGTACTAGAAAGATGTAGAAGTGTAGTAGGAGCACCAAGACAATGGGTACTCAGTAGGCATCATCGATCGACTGAGCGCATATAAGATATAAAAATAGTAAATAGCATATAGCAAAAAAGGAGTAACAAAAAACAATGGATAAAGAACAAGGAAACTAGCATAGAGAATAGACAACCAAGAGTTATAAGCAAACAATGCTAGCATAGAAAATATAATTACACAGAATCACTAGTGAAGCAAAGAAGAACGCACCTGGAGTCCTTGCACAACAATATAGGTAAATAAAGAGAGAGAGATGAGAAAAATGGCGGTATATGATAAGTCGGTATCTTACCTACTTATTTAGCCTTTAAGCTTATGATTTTGCTAGTTTAAAGTTGAAAAATAGTTCAATTGACACGAATTACTTCTATTTTGTAGGTATTTGTGTTTTAAAAGTGTTCGGGATGAATTCAGATGAAAACAAGTCAAAAGGAGACCATTTGGAGAAGCAAGTAGCTGGAAGCAGTATATGCCTTTGTGGATGCGGGATCCCAACCGCGAACGCGAAGGCCAACTGAGGCAATGCTCCGCGAATATGACCCATTGACCGTGTATGTGAAGGTCAACCAGACAAATACACTTCACGTATGTGGCAGACCTTCCGCGTAGGCAAAGAAGGAACAGAGCAGCTGGGCAGTTTTGGAATATCACATCCGGAGAAACCCCAATTCACATAAAAACACTTCCAAGCCATCTTGAAACACATCTTTGGCTATTTTCACAACTTTTGAGCAAGCTTGGGGAGCAAGGTTCATCAACAAACACCATAGGAGTGAAAAATTGGATGCTTTGTATAGTAAAATCTTAATATTCCATTCTTCAACTCTTGTTCTTAATTTTTATTTATTTGGTGTATTTTTGACTTGAGATCTTAGGTTTGTATTAGAGATAATACTTGTTGGGTTTTTTGATTCTAAATCTAGATTTGTACTTGTTTGATTATTTGGGTCTCTTCAATCTTGCATTGCCAGAATTTATGGTTAATGGTTGCAAACATTGACTTAGTTTTCTGATTTGGGTTATTTCTCGAGAGAGAATTTCCCTAAATTCGGGAAGATTCAATAGTGGGAACTTGGGAATTCATCTATATTGGAAGATAGAGATAGCTCCAATCACAAAATCTCCCATTTAAGGGTCTGAGCTAGAGATAGGATGAGCTCCCCAAGTTATTTGGCTGGTTTATTGCTTACTCGTGTTAGTTCGAGAGAAAATACATGAGATATATGCTCGATTGGTCGAGAGACAGTTAGGCATACCTTTAGCCAAGACTACCTACGTGTCAACTAGGTGGAGGTCTTGTGAATTTGAATTCCTAAGACCATATCCCCCTTGTTGTCCTTTCTTAATGAAAGCAAGGAAAGCCATTGATCAATTTATCTTTTATTTGATTTTCTGTATCTTTTAGTTGTAGTTAAACCCCCCTTATTTATTATATCTTTTCTCTTTTTATTATTTGAACTTCAATAAGTTGCTTAGATTCTTTATAAGCTCGTTTGCGACTACATTGTTCCCTTAGGTACGACCCCGACACTCATTGGGAATTATAAATATTGTTTTGACTACGCGATCGTCGTAACCTCCTTAATTGTAGAGCACGATTTGAGCGTTCATCAAAAATGGCATTGTTGCCAGGGAACAATTTGGCATATTGAGTTATTTTAGAAGTTGAGTATACTTACTCTAGTTCAATTTTTGTGAATAATTGTTTTTTTCTTTTGTTTAGTTTTAGTTTTTTGATGATATCATGGCTTATTTGAATATTAGAAATGTTGATGGTTGCATTCCAATTTATATTCCCAACTATTGTGTTTATTGTGGAGGACCCCACCTTGGAAAAAGGTGTAGAATTGGCCCTAGGAGAGAGGTATTCTCCCTCTTGTTCATATGATGGGTGCAATTGCTATTTGTGTGGTGGTCGTGATAGATATTGGAGCGAATGCCCCAATGATGATCTTCCCCCTCCCCCTTCTTATGCTAACAATGTTGCTAGTAGTTCTTGTGACTATGACAGGGACTATGAATTTTCAAGTGAAGAAGGCATATAGGGTACGCTCTAAACCCTCTTGGCATCATTAGAAACACAAGAGGAGGGTGTGCAATCCATAAAGCAATGCTTTGTGTACGCAAGGGAGAAAGAAGAGGAAAATACAAGGGAAGATCATGAATTGAAGGTGGTGTTGCAACCAACTACACCAAGTGGGGGTCATGATGTTATAGAATCTCTAAGTGAGGATGTTATGAATGAGGAAAGCTTGAAGGTGGAGATGCCCAAATACCACTTAAACCTTTGTTCGACCTTAAGTTTGATTTAATGGACGAAAGTCAAAGTAATCATTCTTTTGGAAGACCTTGAAAGGAGGGTGGATGAATGTCTATCGGATTTTGAGTTTGCCGTGGAACGAAGTCAAAGTGTCCTTCATCACTTGAAGGCCAAAAAGTGTGATATGCGACATCAAGAGAATGGCCTTTTCATGCTAAAACCTTCACCCCGAAAGTGCCACCGAAAGCCACCAGAAATTCGATTCATGTCTGGGTCGAAGGTTCAAATCATCCAAGTGGAAATCTCGAGGGTGAGGTAGCCGGCTTCGTGTCGCGACGTTAAATTATGCTCTTGATGGGAGGCAACCCATTGTTTTTATGCTTTACTTCACTTTTTGTTCCTTTTTGGTGTGTTCTAGGTGCCCATAGAAATGGGAAGAGGAACCAAGTGTTGAGAAGCACCAAAAATACCTCTGAAAAATATGCTTTTTGCACCTGGAAGAGTGCCCGTCGCATATGCCATCGCACAAGCAACCAGTCAACTGATCAAAAACACTGACATGTGCAAACATGGTGCATTTTGCACCTCACAAAATTCCCATCACACATCACATCGCACATCGCGGGCAAAATGTTGAAGGAAAGTGAAAAATTTTGTCAGACCAGTCTTCTTCGCGAACACGAAAGACTGGCTGCAAATGTGAACACCAGGTTACATCATGCCTTCGCGAATGCGTGGACCGGCCATGAAGGCAAAGGCCAGTTAAACTTAAAACCTTCGCAAATGCGTCAGGCCACCATGAACGCGAAGCTTCCAGGCAATTTAGGTAAAGTTTAAAACGTTCAAAAATCAGAAGGCTCTAAATGTTTTCTTCTCAAAATAAAGGTGCTCCCTCTCCTTTTGGCACACAATAAATTCCATCAAGTTCTTCCATTGCATCCCTAATTGTAACTCATCAGGTATAAACACCAACTTTCTCATTATGGTGCCTTTGTCAGGCTTGTTTTGTTTGGTTTTATGCCCCTGTCGGGCTTTGGTGTTGTTGTGGAAGAAGTTGATGGTTTAGTTATTTTTAGTTTTCTTTACTTTGTAGCTTCTTTTGTTATTTTGTAGTAGAGATGTTGGTTGTTGTGGGCCAGGGAAAGTCTTAGTACCCATTAGGCTAGATAGATCTTTCTAGGAGATATGTGGGCCGCATAGGTCATTGTGCAAACCGCATGAGTTTCGTAAATGCTCACTATTAGAATGTGCATTGCACGTGCAACACACACTTTGTCATGTGCAAATCGCATGTGTCCATAAAGTGTGATACTTGATTTGATCCACCTTGTGTAGCCATGCCGATTTAGATAGATGAATTGGCCCAATGATAGACTGAGTGATGACACTCTTAAGGGCAAATCGTCATCTTTTGAGGTTTTGGTTGCAAATTGACTTGCTTGGTACCAATGAAGTAGTCTTGCATGCTAAGTGAAATAGTCATACCCTTCCAAAAAAAATGTGAAAAATGCATGGCGAAGAATGATTTTGTGACAACTCTTTTAATCTTTTTGTGACTCTTGACTCATTAGTGTGATAATGTAGAATAGATCATCTTTGTTCTTGTTTAGGAAGTTAAAAATTGATCCTTCTTGAATGATTCGCATGCCATGTGTAGTGAGGTTTAGTTGAATAATTCTCGTGCATAAGTGTCGTCTAGAACTTTCCCCGAATGTGATTCAAGGCAAAATTCTAGGTTTAACCAAGCTTGGAAAATGACCTTAGGCCCTTTTTGATAGCCACTTCACCCAAATTACTTCCCAATGACATCAAATCCTAGTGAACCCGTTTGAGCTTGTGGCCTTTCTTTGACACCTTTGTAACACCTTGACCTTTTTGGAACCTCCATCTTGGCACCCATCCTCCCTAATTGCTTGAAAATGAAATGTAGGCTAAAAGCCTAAGTTTGGGGGGGAAACAAAACATAACATAGGCAAATGCCTAAGTTTGGGGGGGCGGGTACATGTGATTAAATGAGGAGAAGAAAAGAAATGCACTTCAAGTGCAAGGTAGCACCTTGATTCAAGAATTGAAAATTTTCTCCAAAAGATCAATCCAATGAGCAAATTGAAAAGCAAAAAAATTGTGCTACCAAGTGAAGGTGATATAAGGTGTGAATGATCATGAATTAAAAAGGGAGAAATCTTGGGTTGTGTGAGGGAGAAATAAGGTGAAGTTAAAATGGCAAAATGTGAGCGGTGTTTGAAATGAAAACAAAAAGCATTAGGGAGGTGTAGTCACTTGAACCAAATGATATCCTCACATTAGCCCTATCCAACATCGTACCTGTAAGTCCTTGATGATTCCGAGCTTGACTACCCTACATTAGTGGCGATCTACATAAAGGGCAAGCCTATGGTTTGATATGTGTGAACTTGAACTTCCTTGTGAGTATGAGTGTTTTTTTTTCTTTGTGATTGACTTTGTACATACTGTATTTTTTGGACTTTCGTTCTTGTGAGGGCATGCAAATTAGGATAGTTGGTGACATTGATAAGCTCTAAAAATGAGTCAAATGAGCATGTTTTGGTAAGCTAGTGGTTGGGGTCACATCTTGAGGATTGGTTGTTGTCACTTGCTTGTTCTTATTGTTCCTTTGCATCATGAGTTTGTGTTTTGAATCGAAGGAAATGCTTAGAGTAAGTTAGCATGTGATTGACTAATCATTAGTGCCAATCGAAGGCATGTTTGGTGTTTGAAATGGGTTTTCTTTCGCTTGTAGTATTGTCAATTGCACTTGTGTTGTATGCCTCTTGAGTTAAAAGCTTTAAGTTGCTTGAGGACAAGCAATAGTTCAAGTTTGGGGGTTTGATAAGTCGGTATCTTACCTACTTATTTAGCCTTTAAGCTTATGTTTTTGCTAGTTTAAAGTGGAAAAATAGTGCAATTGACACAGATTACTTCTATTTTGCAGGTCTTGGTGTTTTAGAAGTGTTTGGGATGAATTCAGATGAAAACAAGTCAAAATAAGACCATTTGGAGAAGCAAGTAGAAGGAAACAATAAATGCCTTCGCGAATGCAGGATCCCAGTCGCGAAGGCGAAGGCCAACTGAGGCAATGCTCCGTGAACGCGACCCCTTGAGCTCGTACGTGAAGGTCAACTAGACAAAGACACTTCGCGTACGCGGCAGACCTTTTGCATAGGCGAAGAAGGAAAGTGGAGTAGCTGGGTAGTTTTGGAATTTCACATCCAGAGAAACCCCAATTCATATAAAAACAATTTCAAGCCGTCTTAAAACACATCTTTGGCTATTTTCACAACTTTTGAGCATGCTTGGCGAGCAAGGTTCATCAACCAACACCATAGGAGTGAAGATTTGGATGCTTTGTATTGTAAAATATTTAGATTCCATTCTTCAACTCTTTTTCTTAATTGCTATTTATTTGGTATATTGTTGACTTGAGATTTTGGGTTTGTATTAGAGATAATACTTGTTGGGTTTTTTGATTCTAAATCTAGATTTGTACTTGTTTGAATATTTGGGTTTCTTGAATCTTGCATTGCTAGAATTTATGGTCAATGGTTACAAACATTGACTTAGTTTTCTGATTTGGGTTATTGCTTGATAGAGAATTTCCCTAAACTCGGGAAGATTCAATAGTGGGAACTTGGGAATCCATCTAGATTGGAGGCTAGAGATAGCTCCAATTACAGAATCTCCCATTTAAGGGTCTGAGCTAGAGATAGGATGACCTCCCAAAGTTATTTGGCTGGTTTATTGGTTACTCGTGTTAGTTCGAGAGAAAATACATGAGATATATGCTTGATTGGTCGAGATACAGTTAGGCATACCATTAGCCAAGACTACCTAGGTGTCAACCGGGTACAGGTCTTGTGAATTTGAATTTCCAAGCCCATATTCCCCTAGTTGTCCTTGCTTGACGAAAGCAAGAAAAGCCATTGATTAATTTATCTTTTATTTGATTTTATGTATCTTTTAGTTGTAGTTAAAAAACCATTTTTATTATATCTTTTCCCTTTTTTTTATTTGAACTTCAATAAGTTTCTTAGATTCTTTATTAGCTCGATCATACATTGTTCCCTTGGGTACGACCCCGACACTCATTGGGAATTATAAATTTTATTTTGACTACGTGATGGTCGTGACCTCCTTAATTGGAGAGAACGATTTGAGTATTTATCAGTATACTGGTAATCTCAAGTAAAAAGGAAAGAAGGAAGGCAATCCAACATAATCAAACTAGAAGGCATACACTAACAGAAACATGCTTTTAACACCAACTATAAAGATAAGCATAAATAGAGATCAATCTCACAAATACAAACCTAGAGAGAGATAACTAAACCACCAAATCCCATAGCTACTACCCAAAATCATGACAAGGAATAGAACAAGAAACCCACAATCAGCTCAAAAGACCACACAACAGTGCCTCAATAGCATAGGACCACTAGCCCCTCAATACTCAATCCCAAACTTGGAGCCTCGACAGGCTAAAACTTACCAATCCACCCTGACCCAAGGACCACGACAAGCTCTATAAAATGACAGAAGTAATAATCTACCTACAGTCCCAATGTCCGCCCATACAACCAAGGAATGCATTCAAGTAAAAACAAACTCTCCAGTCGCCCATACAACCAGAGTGTACACTGAACACACAGCAAACAAGGGTGAAATCCGAGTGAAATATGTATGATGATGATGAATCTGATTTAATAGTACCTCGTATGTTACCCCCTCCGATACCTATAAGGCCCAATAGAGGGAGGATCCATGGAAGGCCCTTTCCCATTTACCTCTTCTACATTGTACACATCCTCTCCTGGCATGCTGCATCGGCCCGTAGCCTGTGGACCAGGAACAATAGGTTTATATGGAGATCTACCCCTCGACAACATAGAAAACTGCAAACCTCAAGTGTAACTCAATAATTATAACCTCATAGTACATGCCTGGCTTCGACCTGGGTCTAAATCAGTAGTAGTAATCTCAAAAACCCCTTATAGGGTGCTCGAAGTGTATTAGGGTCTAAATTAATGATCAAGTAGCAATAACCCTTATCGAGGGTGCTCGAAGTGTATCTGGGTCTAAAATAGAATCAAGTATCAAAGTTCCTAAACAGGGTGCCCGATTCGTATCTGGGTCTAAATTCGTAGAAAACAATATCTAGCGCTATGGTCCAGCTGAGCCTAGTATCAGGATGAAAACAAGTAATCAAATTATTGTAGTATCCTCTCTACTCCGAGAGGTTTCATAAAAGCCAGTTTCAAACCCCTTTTAAAGTCACATTATCGAAAATGGGCCCTCGGGGTCATGCAAGCTTTAGAAAATCATTTATAGTAGGCCCGAAGCCAAATTAGTAGTAAAACATGCAGGGAAAACTTTTTTCATGTATGATATGCTCGCAAACAATAGAGTAGCCCAAAATGGATCACAAATATTTCCTATCGGCCATGCACAGGCTCAATAGCTCTACAACAGTGATAACCAGCCTAGAAGGATATCTCTATGTCCGGGACTCGCGAAAATTCCCAAATAACCCAATATCCTTGTCCAGAGTCAAAACAAGGCCACACAGAACCACAAGGTTAATATATAATACTACATGAATACTAAAATCAACGTATGAAATAAATGGACAGAAGAGGCGAACAAGGTATGGGGTACCAACCTATAACAACCCGACCAAGGATGCTAATTAATGCAGTTATAGCCTATATACGCAGCGTCTAGGTAGGGAAAGTCATAACCTACTTGTCGTCCAATGAATAGCTATGGGGACGGTGTTGTCTAGGATCAAACTGCTCAGAGAAGCTCCAAATCATGAAACCGCTATCAATAAAATAATGTAGGCGTTAATACGAGACTAACGATACCCATAATGAGATAAACATAACTGGGTCGAAATTCTAGGTCACAAATGGGCCCATGGGCTCGCAACCCAAACCAAAAATAAAAAATACCAAAGTATTCCTTACCATTCTGGGAGCACATGCTCAAAATTTAAGAATAAATGAACAACAGTTGAGACTCAAAACAGCCCGCTCAAGTCAAGAATTGAAGAAGAAATTTTAAGGATGAACAATCAGAAATTGAGCAAGAAAGCTTACCATAAAGTGACGAATTTCACCCGAACAGCGAGTCTCATGAACCCACTATCATGCACTCACAGAAGGGGCAGAATCTATAAGAATTTCAAAGCTTTATAGACTCCCAACAATGGTGGTTTCTTGAGAAAACAAGAGAAGAACAAGTTAGAGAAAAAGACTTACCAATTTTTGAGGGAGCCCAGATTTTGATGAGCAAATGATTCCCCAAGTTCAAGAACTAATTTCGAGCAATTTGGTAGAGAGAATTTTTCAGTTTGGAGTTGAGAGGAAACAAGAATTTGAGCTGAAAACTCGAAGGAGGAAAGATTTAAAGGGGCTGGACAAATTCTGCTGCAGAAAACCAGCAACATCCAAAACTTCTACGGGGTGTTCCGGGAACAATCAGAACCCGATGCTCACAAACCAAATATGCTATTAGAGTGAAAACGACATTCTAGACTGAATGAAATCCATGAAACTTCCATATGAGGTCATTTTGGAAGAATGTTGACCCAAATCAACACTAGCTGATGCTAACCAAATATCCAAAATGAGCCTAGATCACCCGAAAACCGAACCAACCAACTACCTAACACAAAATCGGCATTTCGAAGCTAACGACGCTGACAAAATTTCCATTTGAGGCTGTCTTCTCCGAATGTTGACCAATGTTAACCAAATAGGACCAACTGGCCTGAAAACACAGAAAGAGAGAGAATTTCAAGCTGAAAAGCTCCCGGATACGGACCAAAGGTACCTCAAGACCAAAGTCCACGCTCCGAAGCTAACAGAACTATCGTAATTTGATTTTGAGCATGTTCACCAAGAATTTTGAGTACAGTCAACAATTGCAAAATCTTTAAGCTCTAAAACAAGGAACGGCCAAAAAGGCTAAACCAACGGCCTGGACACCACACTACGGGTCTCAGCAAGCCATAAATAACTTGAGGCCACTACAGGCAAGCTCTAACGATACAAGAAGGGAAAACACGCGTAAATGACTAGAAGGGTCGTTACATGACTGCAATAAATCCAGTCATTATATCTCTTTTTAGCTACCAAAATTTCATTTCTTTTATTGTAATTTTGGTCGTTAAAAAAGTTAGATTACAAATATAAATTTGTTCATTATAAGTTCTTTTAGTAACATAATGTTACCGTCTTAATTATTTGTAAACATTCAACCCAAAATCCAATTATCATATGGCTATTGTAAAGATGTATAAAAACTAAACAAAAATCATAAAATAAATGTCAATAATTAAATAAAACTTCATAGTTAATTACAAAAACTAAATCATCACATAACCAAAAGTATATTATTAAAATTGTATGAAATTTATTCAAATCTTAAAAAAATATAAAAACTATGTACAAATGGAAACATCTTTAAATAACTCCTAACGAAATACATAATAGGTCTCTTGTGCTTCAACTAGTTCTTTAACATTTCCTGTTATTGATACTTGATCTGCACTTTCTTCCTCGATAGATTCTTCAAACTTCAAAGACTCCAAATTCTTGATCAGTTAAAATAACAAATTCATGTTACTTTGACAATAGATGCTACTTGTTTTCTCTTTTTTTGCAAAATCAGAATTAACCAATAAGAAAGCAAATTCATCTATGAAATATCCAAATAAATATATTTGACAAGAGAAATTAACTGAATGGAACTATCCAAAGAAAGGTTTTTCTCTTCTTACTTTAGCAATAACATGGATATTAAAACTGTGACATTCATAACTATGTTTGATACCATAGTTTCACATCATGCACTGAATTCGAAGGTTTCCTTGAATATGAACCTCTAATAATTATACTACATTGAAATGATTATGGCTTATCAGATGAATATGCGAGATTTTGAACATGATATATAAGAAAGTGAAGAAATGAGAATTCACCCATTGTTGTGTAGCAAGAGATTAAAAAGATCCCACAATGTTCATGTCTTTGTTTCCATCAAGATGATAGTCTTTCATTGAAGCGAAAGATCGACCAACAACAATGAATTCTTAAGGCAAATCAAGAGAATTTCCATATTAAGAATCTCACAATTCAGTGTTTTTAGAAAATCAAAGTGATATAACAAAAAGAAGAGACAGACACTTAGAACCACGAGAGTAAAAATTAGTCCAATTTTAGTGACTTCTCTAAGGTGTGGACCATTGAACTGTAATTCATGAACTGAACTTGAATTCATACAAGGTGTTTAACAATTTTGACTCCATGTTGATCAGCCTTTGTTAAATAAATAAACCATCAAGGTGGATACTATCACTAATAACAAAGGAGCAATATATGATAGCCAGAACAACTTCTTATTCCTTTTACCCCGTAGTATTTCTGGTGGCCGAGAGATTAATGAATGAAACAGGAAAAATCACTAAAATGGTTTGATGACAAATGAGTACACCATATTACTTACTTTAAATCTCGTTAATAGGATGTAGATAAGGAATGAACAACTACGTATTAAATTCAGAGGAGACAACTGAAACAAGTTCAATGGAAATCAGTAAGCAGAGAATAAAATGAAAAAAGTGAAAACCAATCAAAAAAGTTAGAAATTTACTTCCTCATCATGAAATGATTTGAAAATTGCTTTCAGCATACACTACATTAGTTTTTTTTAGTAAAGCGATTATTTGTTTGAGACCCTTTAATTATTGAAGACTAATTATAGTGGTTGCACCTCCCATAAATTCCACTATGGCAGCATGTGAGAAAATCCACAAGGAACCTCAATATGCACATACATCAAGATTAACATACATATTCCAATAATAGAACCTTTCAACATTCTAAAAGAAAATTACTGTATAGGCCAAATACAGTCGGAATATACCAGCAAAAATAGTGACAGTAAAAACAAGGCTTATATAAGCAATAGGAATCAACTGCAAGATATACAACAACGACACTAGTGAGCTTCCCTGAACTCCCATAACAACATAAATCAATGGTGGAACTTCACTACTGTCTAGAATGATAAAAATGAAAAGATATAATTTTTTAAAAACCAATAAAAAAGATATGAACAAAAACTAAAACTGAATTTGGAACTTACACAAGCCATTTAGAGGATTATGGTTTGCAAGATTAGCATATCATATATTTTGTAAGAAGTTCTCATCTTAAATTCTACATTACAAAAAGTGAAAAGAACAAATATTAATGCTAAATTTTTTGACCAAACTCATTTAAAAGCTTAAATTGTTAGAAATATGGACGCATAATTCAATATGGTGCATAGTAAGTAGGGGTCCTGAGTTTAAGTGTCACGACCAAAACTCGATCCATGATGGTGTCTACATAACCCTCCAGTAGATAAGCCTAACCCAAACATGTGAAAGACAATAAATAATAATTAAACTAAAGAAAAGCGGAAGATATAACGAAAAGATAGGGCCAATAGCATATATATATACCATCATACAAAATATACATAAGAAGGCCCGAAAGTGACCAAAAAGACTAAATAACACGAGAACCCACCCGGACTTGGTGTCACTAGTACAAGAGCGACTAAAGAAAGGAGTAGCTATACAATAGATGTAGTCTATCAAAAATACAAAATATAGACAGATGTACAAGATAAAAAGCATGTAAAATCTCCAAAAATACCGGGAGCTCACCGCGATCCGAACAACAATGGGTCTCGAATGACATGAGATCAACAAGGGTGGCTCGTACTAGGTTCTACATCAGAAAAAGAGATGCAGAGTGTAGTATGAGTACCAAGGCAATGGGTAATCAGTAGGCATCATAGGCCGACCGAGCGCAGAAAGATAATATATATAAATAGATTGCAGGAAAGCAGCTAACTATACAGGGATCCACCTAAATCTAGTTATAAAGCAGGAGACATGCCAATAAACCAAAGAGAAAGGGAAGGAAAACAATGTCAAGCGAACCAGAGTCAATCCATATGCAAAAGCAAATGCAATGCGGTGCACGATGATGCATGTGTGAGTGCAATATAATATAAACCTAGAATACCGCATCGGGCACCCGGAATACCGCATTGGACTATGTATATGTATATGTGAAATAGTAAAATACCCAGAATAACACATCGAATGTCCGAAATATCGCATCAGATAATAAATATATATACATATGCAGAAAATAGTATTTTCTCATTTTTTTTCTTCTAAAAACCAAGGTGTTACTCAAAATAGCTTGATTTATTCTAAAAAATCATCACAACAGTAGTAGAGCCTCCTTTCAAGCCAAGAACCTTTTACAAATCATTTTCTTATTGTACCAAATAATATGCCATGCGTTATGAGTATGAATGTTCACAAACAGAGGAAAAACTACACCACCAGATCAAACAGGGCAAGAATTCCCTCCAAACCAAGAGAACTGACCTGAAACTCCATCCAAATCCTGGCCATGGCCTCGGGCCCACAATTACACACAATGATAGAATGAAGTGGTAAAACAGAAATAAAAGCAGAAACCAACGAGAAAACTCTATTCTAACTCTAAAGCCTCTTAAAAGCATGCTAAGGATTTTATACTAGTCACATAGAAGAAGCAAGATCCTAGGCTAAGGATAACATACAGTTTTAGGCTAAAAACCCAAAATGGCCAATTAACATGATAACAACATTTAAGCCAAAGTCTATCTAAAATCCTACCTAGCATTCCAGTAACATATAAATATATACTATCTAACTAAACTCAGTCTAAAAAAAAAGTAAACTGTAACCTACCTCGGGGCCAAACTGTAAGCATGAACCGTCACTCGTGTGCCTTTCGCTTTCGAACAGCCTCAGAAAGATGCCATGCTAGAAAGAAAATAATCTAGGTGTCAATACGAGAAGAACAACACCCATATTGCTATATGAAAAATTGAGCCGGAAATCGAGTCAGAAAAATGACTCTTGGGGCCCGCACAATGAAATAGGAAACAAAAATAACAATTATGCTTGCGGTGGGTTAAGGAACTCATGCCCAAAGTTTAGGAGCGAACTGAGCTCGATTTAGGGCCAAAAACAGCCCCGAAGTGCTACTAATTCACGGAATTAAAACGGGAAAGCTCAGAATTTAAAGGCAGAAACCAACCTCGATAAAGGAAACACGTCACGGAGATGAGTTTGCATAAATTTAAGAACATGCAGTCCCCAAAAGGTCAGATTTCTATAATGATTACCCCAAATTTCACAATTAACAACAAGGGAAAATTAGTGGGAGAAATACCGGAATTACCACGGAAGGAGGAGAGGGGTGACGAGGGAACTTACCGGGTGCAGGACACTGAAGTAAGGGAGCTGGAAATCGGAGCTTGGGAGCTTCAACAACGGAGTTTTTGGAATTTATAAAGAGAAAACAAAGTTGAGACTTTAAATAGCTGCCAGGGGTCCTTCATCATGATAGCGACAGGACCCCCGTGTTCGCGGAGAATAGCTGGCCCAACCATCGCGATCTTGATGGTCCAGGCCACGTCCACGAAGAGAAAGCAAAGTCAGGTCCTAGCCAGCTTCATCACGAATAAAGAGGACCCCTTTGCGAACGTGATGGTTAAAAAACCAGACCATCGCGAACGCAATGGGATCCTCGCGATCACGAAGAGCAACAGGGTCTGCAACTTAATGCAGCAACCAATAATTTCCCAAAGTCCAAAAATCTTTTGACGGACCCTCAGGATTCATCAGGAACCTCGTGAACACAAACCAACCATGCTACCCTACCAAAAACGTCATTCCAAACTCAATGGAATTGACAAAACTCCTAACGGATGTCGTTTTGATCAAAAAGTGGGTCCCACGCCCAAAACTAACTCAAAACCCAAAAATAAGTCCAAAAGCCTCGGGACCCAAACCAAAGGTCCCCCTAGCCCAAAGTCATAATTCTGGAGGAAACGACGCTGAGGGAATTTCCATCTGAGGCGGTCTTCTCCGAATGTTGACCAAAGTCAACCCTACCAGCCAAACTGACTTGAAAATACACAGAGTAGCACAAAACCAAACTAAAAGCACTCAGACCCAAACCAATGGTCTCACTAGACAAAAATCCCCGTTCCGGAGACAAAGGAACTGTTGGAATCTGATTCTGAGTGCGTTTACCAAGACAGTTGATTGATGTCAAAGATTTTCCAACTTTAAGGGCTAAAATAGCAAAATGGTCATAACGACCTAATGAACAGCCCAGGAAACGAATCATCAGTCCCGGCAAGTCATAATTGACCTATAGCCACTGAGGGAAAGCTCGAAATGAAGAAACATCACGAAAGCAAAAGATTCATCCAACTGACTCATCCAACCTAGAGGGTCAATACAATATCCACTACTAAATGAACTTTCATCCGTGAAAGTTAGAAAAAAGGTAGTACCTGAAGACTCGAAAAGGTAAGGATCACGAGTTCGCATGTCAGTCTCAATCTCCCAAGTAGGCTCCTCGACAAGATGATGCCGCCACTGAACTTTAACTGACGGAATCTCCTTGGACCTCAATTTCCTAACCTTCCTGTCCAAAATAGCAACAGGATCCTCCTCGAAAGACAAAGACTCGTCCAACTGAACCGACTCTAGCTGAAGCACGTGAGACTCATCTGGAATGTACCGCCGCATCATAGAAATATGAAACACCAGATGAACACTAGAAAGAGCAACAGGCAAGGCTAACTCATAAGCAACCTCTCCAATATGATGAAGGATCATAAATGGACCAATGAACCTTGGACTGAGCTTACCCTTCCTACCATACCGTATCACGCCCTTCATGGGTGATACCCAAAAGAACACACAGTCACCAACCATAAACTTAAGATCTCGAACTCTCTCATCAGCATAACTCTTCTGTCTACTCTGGGTAGTATGAAGTATCTGCTGAATAACCCAAACTCTATCCATAGAATCATGAAGAAAATTTGTACCCCATGGCCTAACCTCGAAAGCATCAAACCAACCCACCAGAGATCTTCACCATCTACCATACAATTCCTCGAACGGAGCCATCTGAATGTTAGAATGGTAACTATTATTATATGCAAACTCTACCAAGGGTAAGCGCTGGTCCCACTGACCCTCGAAATCAATAACGCAAGCCCGCAACATATCTTCCTGAACCTGAATGGTACACTCTGTCTGACTCTTTGTTTGTGGATAAAAAGTAGTGCTAAGCTCAACTGTAGTGCCCAACTCTTTCTAAATAAACTGCCAAAAGTGCGAAGTAAACTGAGTACGACCGTCAGAAATGATGGAAACTGGCACTCCATACAACCAGACAATCTATCAAAAGTAGATCTAAGCCAACCTCTCGGCACTGTAGGAAGCTTGGACCGACCGAAAGTGGGCAGACTTCGTGAACCTATCCACGATAACCCAAATAGCATCAAATCTCTGCAAAGTACGTGGCAATCCGACTATAAAATCCATGGATATATCCTCCCATTTCCACTCCAGAATGCGTAGCCTCTGTGATAAACCACCTGGACTCTAGTGCTCAAACTTCACCTGCTGACAATTCAAGCACCTGGATATGAAAGTCGAAATATCCCTCTTCATCCCACACCACCAGTAGTGCTGCCTCAAGTCACGATACATCTTAGCTTCCCCAAGATGAATGGAATATCTAGAGCAATGAGCCTCCTCTAATATCAATCTAACCAAGTCACCAACTCTAGGAACGCAGATACGACCCTCGATCCTCAGAACACCCTAAAAATCTAAAGTCACCTTCCTAGCCTCACCACTCAACACCTTATCATGAATGATCCTCAATCTCGTATCATCAAATTATTGTGCCTGAATCTGCTCCAACAAGGAAGACCTAGCCTCTACATAAGCAAAAATACGACCCAACTCCGAAATGTCAAGTCAAACCAACCTATTTTCCAAGGACTGGATATCCCAAGCTAAAGGTCACTCCTCTGTAGCTATGAAAGCCAAGCTACCCATACTCACCACCTTCCAGCTCAAGGCAGCCGCTACCACATTTTCCTTGCTCGGATGATAGAGAATAGAAATGTCATAGTCCTTCAGTAGCTCCAACAACCTACGCTTCCTCAAATTTTGATCCTCTTGGCTGAAGATGTACTGAAGACTATGATGGTCAGTAAAGATCTCACAATGCACGCCATAAAGATAATGCCTCCACTTATTCAATGTGAAGACTATCGCTGCTAACTCTAAGTCATGTGTAGGGTTGTTTTTCTCGTGAACCTTCAACTGTCTGGAAGCATATGCAATACCTGGCCCTGCTGCATCAACACATAACCCAAACCAATACCTGACGCATCATAATATACAGTGAAACCTTGACCCTTGACCGGAAGAGTAAGAATCAGAGCTGAAGTCAACAAGCCCTTGAGCTTCAAAAAGCTTACCCCACACTCATTTGACCACTGGAAGGGAACATTCTTCTAAGTCAATCTAGTCAATAAAGTTGCTATCAAAGAAAATCCCTCCACAAACCATCTGTAATAACCTGCTAACCCAGTGAAATTGTGAACCTCGGTAGGAGAAGTATGCCTAGCCCAATCATGTGTTGTTTCAATCTTCGTCGGAACTACTATAATCCCATCTTTGGACACAACGTGCCCAAAGAATGCCACAGACTCAAGCCAAAACTCACACTTAGTGAATTTGGCATACAACTGGTGGTCTCATAAGGTCTAAAGTACCAATTGAAGATGCCGCCCATGCTACTCTCTACTCCTCGAATAAATTAGAATGTCCTCGATGAACACAATCACGAATGAATCCAAGTAGGCACTGAACACATGGTTCATCAACTCGATAAATGTTGCTTACGCATTAGTCAACCTAAAAGACATGACTAGGAACTTATAATGGTCGTATAGAGTCCTAAATGTAGTCTTTGGGATGTCCTCAGCCCTAATCCTCAACTGGTGATAACCGGACCTCACATCTATCTTAGAGAACACCGTTACACCCTGTAGCTGGTCAAACAAGTCATTAATACGCGGCCTCGGATATCTGTTCTTAAGTGTCACCTTATTCAACTACTTGTAGTCGATACACATACGCATAGACCCATCCTTCTTCTTCACAAATAGAATTGGAGCACCCTACAAAGACACACTAAGCCGAATGAACTCTCTACTCAACAGATCCTAGAGCTGATTCTTAAGCTCCCTCAACTTGGCAGGTGCTATCTGATATGGCGAAATAGAAATGGGCTTGGTTCCCAGCTCCATATTGATACTAAAATTAATGTCACGATCTGGAGGAAGACCCAAAAGATCAGAAGGAAACTCATCCGAATACTCGCAAACCATAGGAACAGACTCAAGAAGAGGTGTGGTGGCACTAGTATCACGGATGTAGGCAAGATAAGCTAAGGACTCCTTCCAAACCAGCCGCTGAGTGCTCATAAAGGATATAACTACCCTCGGCATGTAGCTATCTGCTCTCTTCCATATGATAGGAGGGATACCAGGCATCCAAAGAGTAATAGTCTTGGCGAAATATTCCAAGACCGCATGATAAGGAAATAACCAATCCATGCCCAAGATCACATCAAAATCAACCATATCAAGGACAACCAAGTCTACCCACATGTCATACCCTAAGATAGTCACCACAAAAGCCCGATACACCTGATCCATTACTAAAGAATCTCCTATTGGGGGTAGATACATGCAAAGGCATAGGCAAGGACTCACAAGCAGACCCCAGATAAGTAGCATAATAAGTATATACATATGAGAATGTAGACCCTGGATCAAATAATGCAGAAGTAGACTGATGAAAAATGGAGATCGTACCTGTGATCACAATATCTGAAGCCTCGGCCTCTGTCCAACCCAGAACCACATACATATAGACCCAACTGCCACGACCACCTGACCTACTGGACTGAGGACCACCTCTAGGACCCTGGGGACCACCCCTACTACCCTAGGAACCGCCTCTAGGTGGAGGTGTTGGAGCCCTGGGGGCCTGAACCAACTGATTATGTCACCTCGGGTGCTATGTTATTGGACACTCTCTAGAAAAGTGGCCCATCTCACCACGCTCATAACAACCCCTACCCCATGTACTCCACTGTGAAGACCCGGCCAAGCCGGAATGACCACCACATCTTGTAGACCCTGAATGTCCACCTCATGGAGAAGGAATAATACTCTGGCTACTCTGACCCAAAGTAGTCTGTAATGCCACTTGAACAGGCCGGCTCGGATGGAAACACTATTGGTGTTGACCACTACTAAAGTAGCCCCTACCGTGGCCCTGTAAACCACTGAAACTGCCCTGATGGCGGGGTCTCTTATCGTTGCCCCCTTAGGCCTTGTGAGGAACATGCTCAATAGTGTGAGCATAATCCACTACATCTAGAAATTACTGACTCGATGCTACCATACCCTCTGTAGCCAAGCGAAGATACAGAGTCAGACCTCGAACAAAATAGTGTGCCCTCTCGTGCTTAATGGGCAAAATCATAGTGGTGTGTCTAAAAAACTGATGGAACCGAACCTCGTACTCTGACACAGTCATGGAGCCCTGATCTAACCCAGCAAACTAATCCATCAGACGCTCCCTCATGTTACGCAGTACATACTTATCCAAAAAAGCTGCAGAGAACTAATCCCAAGTAAGCGGAGGTGACCCGACTGGTCTGCAAGCAACATATAACCTCCACCATTATTTCTCTGGACCATCCAGCTGAAACGCGGTGTAATCTTATCCATGAGACTCAACTAACCCAAAATTATGTAACCTCTCTTAGCAGCTAGTCAGAAACTCATGTGCATCCTCCGTAGCAGTACCCAAAAACCTCAGAGGACCCAATCTCAAGAACCTACCCAACATCTTCTACTGCTCAGAAGATATAACTAGTATAGCGAGAGTATAATCACTGGAGTTTCTTTGTAAGACAAATTCTCTATAATCTAAGTGTCTTTTATAGGAACAAATAGGGAAAGGGTCTCCCACATACTCCTGGGACAAAGACATATGTAACACATGATGTACTAGTCTTTGCAAGTAGCACTAATTTCATAAGCCATCATCCAATTCTCTGTCTAACAGAGTAAGGTTTGGTGTGCCTCAAACTTTAACTTCTATTTCTTACTAAGTGGCATAATAATTTTCATAGGCAATGTCTTTAAAGATATCCAATCATCTACATCAAGTTACAAATCATGGGTTTAGTGTGCCAAGTTTAGGTCAGTCATCGAGGGGTACATCATCTGGGACATCAGGCCATGGTAGCCATTTAAGATCAGCTAGTTTTTCATGCTAGGGTGGGCCATCAGGTCCTTTCTACGAGTGTGGTATTATTTGTCATTTTGCCAGAGATGCCCCCCAGCAGGGTACAGTTCAGTCAGCCACTCAACTGGCTCAGCCTCTGAGAGCAGTGCAGCTTCCAGTCAAATGAGGTGGTGTCCAGGGTAGGAGTGGTCCATAGCATGGTAGGTTAGGTGCTTAGGATAGTAGTCAATCAGGTAGAGGTTGGCATCAGTTCTATGTGGTCCCTGGTATACCAGAGGTGAAGGCCTAATATTTGGTGATCACAGGTATGCCCTATGTCTGCCGTCAGTCGGCTTCAACTTTATTTGATCCTAGTTCCTTATGCTCGTATGTTTCTACCTACTTTTCTCCTTGCTTAGGATTGGCTAGTGACCTATTATCTGTTCCCTTATCTGTTGCTACCCCAGTAGGTGATTCTTTAGTAGTGGATCGAGTTGTTAGATCATGCTTGGTAGATGTAGGTGGTCTTGAGACTTGGGTAGATTTGCTGATATTAGATATGCTAGACTTTGATGTGACTCTAGGCATGGAATAGTTATCCCCTCACCAAGCGGTTTTGGATTGTTCATCCAAGACTATTACCATAGTCATTCCTGGCATATCCCTGGTTGTGTGGTAGGGTTCTATTAGCTGTGCACCATCTGGGATCATTTCATATCTTCAGGCTAGGAAGTTGATTTTGCATAGGTGTTTGTCTTATCTGGCATATGTCTGAGATATAAGCGCTAACACTTCTTCTCTCGAGTCGATCCCTGTAGTTAGCAAATTTTTAGATCTATTCCCGATCGACCTTCCAGGCTTTCCACCTTAGCGTGATATAGACTTTGCCATTGAGTAAGACCTGGGTACAAGGCCCATTTCCATTACTCCATATCATATGGCTCCAGCTGAGTTGAGGGAGCTTAAGATTCAACTTCAGGACATGTTAGTTAAGGGTTTAATCAAATCGAGTGTGTCTCTTTGGGGTGCTCCAGTTCTATTTGTGAAGAAGAAAGATGGCTCGATGCAGATGTGTATTGATTATTGGTAGTTGAATAAGGTGACTATACAGAACAAGTATTTGATGCCATGTATAGATGACTTGTTTGATCAGCTCTAGGGTACAACAGTGTTCTGTAAGATAAATTTGAGGTCAGGCTACAACCAGTTGAGGTTAGGGATGAAGACATCCCTAAGACAGCATTCAGGACATGTTAGGGCAGCTTTCATGGACTTGAGTCATAGGGTTGACCAATGCCCCAGCAGCTTTCATGGACTTGAGTCATAGGGTGCTTAATCCATACTTGGATTCATTTATGATATTCTTCATTGATGATATATTGATATACTCATGGAGTAGGGAGGAGCATCAACAATATTTGAGAATTATACTTTAGACATTGAGAGATTGTTGGCTTTATGCCATGTTCTCAAAGTGAGAGTTTTGGCTTAAGTCAGTAGAATTCCTAGGACACATGGTGTCTAAGGATGGGATTAGAGTGGACCTAACAAATATTGCAACCATTTGTGATTGGCTGAGGCCTACTACTGCTACTGAGGTTTACAGTTTTATTGGGTCAACAGGATACTACAAGTAGTTTGTGGAGGGATTTTCTTCTATAGCAGCACCTTTGACTAGGATGACTAAGTAGAATGTCCCATTTCAGTGGTCTAATCAGTGCAAGGATAGCTTCCAGAGGCTTGAGGCCTTATTGGCTTCAGCTCTGATATTTACATTGCCAATTGAGGGTTAGATCTTCTCAGTGTATTATGATGCTTAATCAATTGGTCTTGGTTGTGTGTTAATGCAACAGGGTCGGGTGATAGCTTATGCATCAAGGAAGTTGAATAATCACGAGCGCAACTACCCCACTCATGACTTAGAGTTGGCAACAGTAGTGTTTGCACTCAAAAACTAGAGGTACTATCTGTGTGGAGTTCACTGTGAGATTTACACCAACCAACATAGTCTTCAGTACATCACGAGTCAATGAGAGTTGAATTTTAGACAGTGGAGGTGGATTAAGTTACTAAAGGACTATGACATCTCTATTGTGTACCATCCGGGCAAGGCAAATGCGGTAGCGGATGCCTTGAGCCAAAATGTAATGAGTATGGCCAGCTTGGCATCTCTTTTAGTTTTGGAGTGGCTGTTGGCCTTGGACATCTAGTCCTTGGCTAACCATTTGGTTAGGCTTGATTTGTCCAATCCAAGCAGAGTTATTGTTAGCATTGAGATCTGTTCTACTCTAGTTAATCAGATTTAGTAGCATCATTTTGAGGATCAATGTCTATGTAATATTTGTGGTCAGGTTGTGTGGGGTGAAACTAGTAGAGCTACTTTAGATTTTGATGATATTTTGATATTTGATGGTCGCCTTTGTGTTTCGAGAGTTGGAGACTTGATATAGTACGTTAATTTTCTATCAAGGTCATTGTTCTAAATATTCCATCCATCCGAGCACAACTAATATGTATAGAGACTTAAGATAGCTTTACTGGTGGAGTAGTATAAAGAGGGATGTAGCGGAGTTGGTATCTCGATGCTTAAACTGCCAGCATGTTAAGTTCGAGCACATGAGACCTGGTGGATTAATGAAGAGACTTCCCATTCCTGAGTAAAAGAGAGAAGAGATCAGTATGGACTTCATACCATATTGCCATGCACTTCTTAAGTGTTTGACTCTATTTGAGTTATTGTTGATAGGCTGACTAAGTCTTCACACTTCTTTCCAGTTCATTCTTCCTATAGTGTATAGAAGTTTGCTCAGATCTATCTTCGTGAGGTTTTCTATTTGCATGGAGTTCTAGCTTCTATTATTTCAGACTATGGTACTCAGTTTACATCTCAGTTCTGGAGGACTATTCAGTGAGAGATGGCTATAGAGGTTGAGCTCAGCACTTTATTCAATCCTAAGATATATGGCTAGTCTAAGAGGACTATCCAGGTCCTGGAGGATATGTTATGGGCCTATGTTCTTAATTTTAGAGCTTCGTGGGATCAGTACATAACTTTGGCAGTGTTCGCTTATAATAACAGTTATCACTTGAGTATTAGTATGGCCCCTTTTGAGGAATTATATGGTAGTCATTGCATATCTCCAGAGGGTTAGTTTGATGGTTTTGAGTCCTGGACGCAGAGTACAGATCTACTTTGTGACTCCTTAGATTGAATTTGGGTGATTCGGGATAGACTTCGAGTAGCCCAGAGAAGGCAGAAGAGCTATGTAGACCATAGACTTTGTGCCTTAGAATTCAGTGTTGGTGATTGGGTACTTCTTTGAGTGTCACACATGAAGGGTGTGATGAGATTCGACAGGTAGGGAAACCTCAGCCCCAAGTATATTAGGCCATTTCAGATTCTTCGGAGGGTTGGTGATGTTGCTTATCTGATAGATTTTCCACCTATGTTCTCATATATTCACCCAGTCTTTCATGTATCATATTGTGTCATTATGTTGCGAATGAGTCACATGTGTTATAGTGCAATTCAGTGCAGTTAGATGAGAGTTTGGCTTTTCTTGAGGAGCCGGTAGCCATTCTAGCTAGATATGTCAGGAGATTGAGGTCCTGAGAGATTCCTGTGGTTATGGTTCAGTGGAGGCATAGCTCGGTTGAGGAGGCTACCTGGGAGACTAACGGAGAGATACATGCTCAGTATCTGTATTTTCTTAAGCCTTCAGGTACTCCTTTTTCCTGACATTCAAGGATGAAAGTCCTTTTTAGTAGTGGATGATATAATGACCCTTTCTATCATATTTGCATTTTCGCTTTCTTTGTACCATTAGAGCTTATCGGTAATAGCCCCAAGTCATTTATGACTTGCTAGGACTGGTGGTTTGGTGCCCGGACCATTCATTAGGTCGTCATGACCATTTCCCTATTTTACAGCTTTAACTTAGGAAATTACTGACATTAGTCAACATTCTTAGAAAATAGGCTCTTAATCAAATTCTAACAGTTCCATTAGCTCTGGAGAATGGACTTTGGTCTAGTTGGACCCTTAGTCGGCGCCTGGGAGCTTTCGTATGGTTTTATCTCACTTTCTAAGATTTAAGGCCATATGGAATTCAGAGTTTGACTTTGGTCAACATTCAGAGAAGAAGGTCTCGAATGCAAATTCCATCAGCACTGCTAGCTCCAAAATGTCGACTTTGGGCTAGAGGTTCCTTTGGATCGGGTCCTGAGGCTTCCAGACTCATTTTGGGTTATTGAGTTTTGTTTTGGTTAAAAGTTGGTTTTTGGGTTAGGGGCCTACTTTTTGTTAAATCAACCTCGTATGGGAATTTTGTCATTTCTGTTGAGTCTAAAATGCCATGTTTGGTAGGGTAGCAAAGTTTGGTTGTGCGCGGGGGGTCCTGGATGAACCCTATAGGCCTATCCAGTGACTTTGCAACTTAAGAAAGTTGCTGGTTGTTGTTGCAGGTGCAGGCCTCAAGCCTTAATTATGACCGCGAGGGAGGCCACGTGATTGTGATGGTCTAACTCTTTAGGCATCACAACCACGAGGTCCCCTTCACGCGATCATGATGAAGGGCTTGTGGAGCTGGCACCCTTTGCTTTTCGCGATTGTGAGGTTCTTTTTCACTACCGCAATGAAGGCCATGCCCCTTTGTTCTTCACGGCCATGTGGCTGACGTTCACAACCGTGATGGTCTAGATAGTGTGGTCATCGTGACTGTGTGGGGTCCTTTGCGATCGCGATAAAGGACCCTTGGCAGTATATAAAGCTTTATCCTTCATTTTCTTCACTCTTAAACTGAATTCCACCATTTCCTTTAGAGCTCAAAGCTCAAAAATCTATGTGGGCTCATCTCACAGTGCAGGAGTGGTGTTTTCCTTGTCCGTGGTCGATTCTCGTCTTCAAATTGTATGTTTCTAACCTTTAGTTCCACAAATTTCTCCATTTGATTCATATTTTTGTTCTTGGGGTTAGGGGCTGATTTTAGGCCCTTTCCTTACCCGAATTATGCTCAATATTTGAGTAGGTGTTGCTGGCATTATTGGGAAACCCGTGGTAACTTCCATTTTCGATTTTGGGTTGAGGGGCCTATGGGATCGTTTTTTACCTAGATTTTCAATCCTGATAATTATTACCATTATGGGTATTGTTAGCTTCGTATGGATGAGTAGATTATGCTTCTGATAGTTTGATTGTTGTTTGGGGCTTCTTGAAGTAGCTTGGGCTCGGGCAATGACCTTCCAGTAGTTTTTCATTGAACGCCAGGTAGGCTATGGCTTATCTATCTTAGACATGTCCTGTATAGAATATAATTGTACTATTTAGCATCCTTGGGTTGGGTTTACTAGGTTGACACCCAAGACCTGGTCCGCTTCCTTTTGGTCCATTCTTACTTCTTCTGCTCCAATATTTGAGCAAGTACAGTAGTATTACCTGTTTTGGCCTTGAGTGGCCTTTGCTTATGCCTTTGGACCATAGTTGGTGTATCTTTGGAAATGTTCGTAAGTCCCGGATATTGATTTATGATTGATAGCAAGTTATCGTTGTTCTAGAGCATATTGAGACTGTGCAGGGCCAGTAGGTTGATATTGATTTGATAATTATATCTGATCATATCATCATCATGAAAAGATTTTGAAACTAGTTTAATGGATCTTCTTGAAGTAAAAAGAGATTAATTGATTTCCTTTTCACACTGGTACATTAGATGATACTAGAATCAGTTGGGCTGAGCGCTAGACATGGCTTTACTATTGATTTATTGATTTTAGACCCGAATAGATTCTGAGCATGCATATTGAGATCATGAGAGTTAGTATGTAGTCGCAAAGACCTCCATGGACCTTGCTAATCCGGACTGGGGGCTACAGGCTGAGAGTGTCAGAAGAGGGGTATACGAGGGTGTAGAGGTATATGAGGGAAGCCTTCGATGGGTCCTACCTGCTTGGCCTATAACATCGGAGGAGGTTCATATGGTACCAATGGCATATCATATCATATAATTCAGTTTATGCACGGTTCCACCCTTGTTTTTTGTTTGTTGAGTGTACTCTCCGGTAGGGTTTGTTTTTACTTGTATGTGTTCCTTGGCTGAATGGGCGCTCTTTGGGATTGTAGGTAGATTAGTGTTACTTGCTCCTATTGTAGTATTTGGTTATTTACTTTTCGATCATCCTTACCTTGTGAGGTATATATTTAGCATGTTTATGTTTAGTTTCCTTTCTTTCTCTCCCATTATTTGAGGTTACCAATATATCGCCCTGTTTGTTAAGCTTTCTTTATTTACTGTCATTGCAAAGACCTAGGTGTGTTTTGTATTCTTTCAGGTGTGTTCTGTGATACATCTCTGTGGCTGGCATTAGTGTACTTGTATTCTTTTATGCCTTCTATCTATTTCTAGCTTCTGTGTACTTTACACTGTTTGTTTCTATGACCCTTTCCTTTCCCTATCTGCTATCTACTGCTTTTATATTTTATATATTCCCAGTCGGCCTATGATGTCTATTGGGTACCTATTGCTTATGCAATTGGTTCTCATACTACACTTCTGCATCTTCTTTGTGCAGATCCTAGTGTGGGCCATCATCATTGACGCAGGGACCTCGTGCAACTTTTGACTATCCGAGACATAAAATGAGCTCTTGGCGACCAGGGCTTGGCTATATCTCTTCCTTTGCACCGTTGACTCTTTTGTATATCCAGAGACATTTGTATATTTTATTTTTGTACTCTCTTGTAATCTATTTATTTAGTAGTGGTGCCTATACTTTTGATACCAGGTCGTGGGATAGAGTAGTCTATATATATTCAGGTTGCTTCTCTTCTTATTATGACTTCTTTACTTTCTTCAGCTTTTATCATTCTTGTGTGTGCTTTGCTTAGATAGTGGCCCATTACTAATCGGTCTGGGCTACGCGGATTGGTTCACCTACTGGAGGGTTGTAGGTTCCATCATGACCTAAAAAATCAGGTCGTGACAGCGCACCTTGTATTTGACCGCGATTACAGTTATGTGCATAGAATCATAGTCATGGGTATTTTGGCAATACATGTCTTACACTTGACATAGATCACCTTTAATAAGCCATCATATGATTATTTATATTAAAAGTAGTCATAGGATATCACTTAGGCAAATATTAGGCGATTTATGATGATGAACAACATGTGAGACATTATATGATAAGTTAATATGGCAAATGTGTATGTTACAGTTTTATATTGTTTATCTGTCACTTGTACACTCATAAGATATAGTTCTAGATGAGATTTTCTAGTATTTCGTTGTCTATAGTTTCTCATTTTGTTATTTGATTCATTGAGCATCCTCATATATTTAGCCAAACAATGGGTGAGCTCTTCTCTCATTTGTAGTTAATAGATGTCAAGTACTCTTTAGTCATAGTTATAGTTATAATATAGGTAAGTTGGGGCCCTATCCCGACCATCGCCATTATATAGTTACATATTCTATTAGAGGCTTCATAGACAACATAAAGTTATAGTATGTGGTTATAGTTTCAGTTATCCATTGTGGTGTATGGTCAGTTGACCAGTATTATTGATGTATAGTTCTTCACTATTGTATTAGGAGCAGTGATTCTTCTACTTAATACAGGTCAATTATAAAGCATGTGCTCATAAGGTTCTTGTCCACCCTGTCTAGATTTGGGGCGTGACAAAAGTGGTATCAGAGCCTAGGTTCAAGTGTTTCCGAGGGTCTACAAAGTCGTGTCTAGTAGAGCCTCACTTATGGATGTGGTGTGCACCACATTTTAATGGAGGTGCTTCTTGGTCATTTAGGTATTCTGAACTTTTTTCATGATCTAGATCGGGCGACAGATCTAAATCATAAGAAGTTACTTCCAATTAATACTCTGCTCAATCGTTATACAACTTCTGCCTATTCGAAAGAAACTTCATATCAAGCAAAAGGCTAATACTAAAATTGCTAAATAGGGCAGCTCCCAGCAATTAACCTTTAAACCATCAGTCTTGTCTAAATATTACCTGGGGGGGATTACTTATATAGTTGTTCTGGTAAGGGTTGTTTATCTATACAACTGAGAAATGACATCTCCCGATTCAAAGATTTTGGAAGAATATCGTGGACTTCTAAGTTCAAAAACTTCTCCCCATGATCTCTCCTACACTTATAAGATTTAAGCCTGTAGAGGATGTTATGTACTTTCTCAGTAATATCTCCCCAAGACTAAAAGTTATTTATATGTTAGGAATAAGGTGATTGAATCAACTCCTTATAAGTCGATAGTATGATGGTAACCCAGATTATTAGTTAAATGTGTTTCACTAGTGTTAATATGAGATTTCCATGTTTGACTAAGAAATCTTAGGTGCTTTATCAAGCATTATTCAAGGTGAGAACAAAGATGATGTTCATAGATACGTATAATTGGTTACCCAATTAGGCAATGACATATATGAGTCCTTGTATAGCTAGAAAGATTGGGGATAAGTGTTTTAATTTTTATAAGAATATCTATAGAGAGGTGCCCCTATTTTGATTTGTGTTAGGTCTAAGAAGGGAATTAGTATGAGACCAAAGGTTAGGGTCAAATAATATTGAGAGATTAGTCATAAGCTAAGATCTATCAAAGTGCTCAGAGTAACAAAAGACATAGTATCAGTTAATTAATTATAAGAAATCAATTGTTACATTTAAGAAATAATAGAATATTATTTAAGTATCCCAGAGTAAGTAAATACGTCGGATAGTGCTTCCAGTTAGAGTACGCCTCTTATAAAGGTTATAGGAAGTTATAAAATGATGATTATAGAGTCTTAGTTGTTCGTGGTGTCATATCAAAAGAAATGTTGTTGGTATCAATTTGAGTTCTGATACCCTTTCTATCTATACAATAGAGGGAGTTGACAAAGCAATTAGAAGGCCCTGTTTGCAAGGGATACATTGATCTTGTGCAGTTCTCAATAGTACACCAGCATTGGGAGATAAGAATATATCTGAAGATGTATGCATTAACAATAGTAGATTAAAGAGGTCATAAGATGTAAATATTATTTGTTCACCTGATTTACATGATTGTGCCCATTCACTAGATGCCGTGGCGGCCTATCAAACTACTACTCAGATATTGATGAATCTTATCGGATTTCTGCCGTAAGGAAGGGATAGGCATATGCTTGTATTCATCCGATACATGTTTATCATAAGCTTACCAATCATAGACCAACTAACAAGAATAGGGTTGAATTACCCTTACTTTTTATGATGTTGTAGCAGTTCTGCCGAGCATGTTGGATTTCAGTTGTTAAGCCCAAGGTGGCTGATGTTTAGATGTTATGGAGAGATCACAAGATAACTCTATAAGTATGTGTTATGCAAGATTTCTCTGGCTATAGTGTCTTTGGCAGCCCATTTATTCATTTGTCCATCAAATCTACATGAGCTACCAAATATCGAGTTCAATAATGTAGCATTTGATAGCAATAGAGATAGAACGGTTTCAACTTGCCACCCTAGTAAGATGCTTATAAATTATTTCCCCTATCATTGACTTGGTAAATGATTAAACATATTGATCTAAAGAGCTTTCAGTTCTTATGTTCGAAAATATATACAGAGAAATTTTCTAGTGGCTGAAGGGAAGAACAACATAGTTACATAGACCTCAAAGAAAATAGAGGAATATGGGTAGAATTAGACCTAGTATCATTTGGAACTAATAGGAATATGCTCGCATGTAAATTATGACTACATGACTCCATGAAATATCCCATAGTTTATAAATGGACTGGATGTCAATGATATTAAGTTGTCATTAATTTATACATGTACGTGTTATAGCTAGCTTGCTTGGAGGATTATACGTGTTATATGTATGATAACTTAGTTATTTACATGCTAATTATTTCCATAAGCTTATTCATTTACCTGTCATACCCCCTTTAGGAGTTAATTATCTACATGTTATTTGTATCACAGATCCCTTTTTTATTGACTATGCGTTATATGAATTATTTTGTATATGGTAAATATATTCTATAAATTTGTCCATATGTTGCATGCTACATGAACCATTTGTTTATATGTTATATGTTTTATAAAGCATTGATCCAAATATTATATGTTGAACAAACTATTTATTTATATGTTATTTGTACCTTAGATCACTTGGTTATAGTCTATATATTCTTTTTATATGTTACATATTCTATGCAAAAAAATGCTTATATTCTATATGTCAATCTACATGGTTAGATATTTTACAATTTACTTATCTATACGTTATTTGCTTCATGGGATACTTGATCACATGCTACGTGCATACGCATTGAAAATTAATTATTCAAATATCATAGATTATTTGTTTACATGTTATAGATATCATAACATCATCTATTTCTACGCCACATGTCTTATAACTTATTTATTTAAGTATCATACGCTTCTGAAGTTTATAGTATTAGAATATCAAAAAGTAATTGTTTAAATGATATATGATTAATTATTTATAGGTTATGGGTCGATCACTTTAAACGGTATACTTCACATGTTCATATGTCATAACCAAACTATTTATGTGCTATATGTTTTCACAGGTTTTAAGGATAAGTATAAGTACCTTTACAGTTTACTTGTTTATATACTTATATAATAAGTGTCACATCATAGTTCACTTGTCTAGATGTTATATGTATCACAAACTATTGTCTACAGATTGTAGGCTTTATAAGATTACTTGCTTATATGTCATCCTATTCTTGATATAATTGCTTAGGTATTATATGTGGCACAACTCATACGGTTAGAAATGTCAAAAAAATTATTTCTCATACCATACATGTTTACTTTCTTAGTGGTATAAGTCTAATTGTTCTAGTATTATAATTTACATGTCCATATGTTGTAATTAATTTACTTGCATGTTATGTACTTTTACAGTTTTAGAGCCCATGTATTAGGTGTTTTTATAGTTCACATGCCTATATATCACAGTTAATTTACTCACATGCTATATGTTTATCCGATTTAAAAAAATCATGTACTAATTATTTTTATAGCTCTCTTTCTTATATAGTTATATAATAGATTTTGTCCCATAATTGATCTGTTTACATGTTATTTGTTTCATAGTCCATCTACTCACATTCTATTTTATCGTCTACACATTCATATGCCATAGGTTGCACAACTTATCCACACATAGATTACAGGTTATATATTTTTCACTAGTTCATAAGTTACATGCCTATTAGGCTTACTTATTTATAGGTTGGGTCTTTTTTTCATGGCTCACATATCTGCATAATTACATGCTTATGTGTTGACATGTTATAATTTTTGTATGACTTAATTGTTTAGATACTATATGCCTTCATGGATATCTACTTAAATACGGGGTAAATGTTAAGTTTATCCATGGGAAAAGGGCAAGTAAGATGCCTTGTTCGAGTTCCAAAAGATAGTCGAATGATTTGAAATCAATTGGAAAAGGATGAGAATGATAATTTGGCCTTAGTGGACTTACACGTAAGGATAGAGCACTTGTCTCTCAGGCATGATAATGGTATACAGATAGCAGCTAAGTAGACTTAAAAGTAAATAGACATCAAGATATAGATATAGTCCACTCGACTTCCATGTGTCTACACTATGCCTACGCTCGGCAAATGTGATTTGTCTCTATGATCTCCAAACTCTCAAATTTTCTATTCAGACAAGAGGTGAGATAAATTACCCATCATAGTATTCATTTAAAGTGTAGGCCCAAAAAGAGCCCTATTTGTGCTTCAATATTTGTTATAACGTTTGTTTGAGTATAAGGCCAAGTGAAGCCTCCTGTATTATTTGTTGAGTATGAGAATTGTTGTGATGCTCTAAGAAGCATGTGTATGTATTCTAGCTAGCTGATAGATTTTTGATAGGCCTATTTACAGAGGAAACTCTGTCAAAAAATTTGAATTTTTTGAGAGTTAGCCAAAATGGCCCTATGATAGGTAAAGGGAAGTGAAAGTTAGTTAAGTGAGATCATGAATATCTTGGACAACTTCAAAACTCAATGTAAGCTACAAGCATCATTCGAGGACGAATAATCCTACGTGGGGGAGATTATAGCACCTTGAAAAAAATTATGAGTCAAGTTTAATATTTTAAACGAGCATAACTCTTAACTTATAAAAAGTTATGTGGTGCGCATATTTTAAGGGAAATTGTAGTGTATACGTATATATAATTGCTGCTAGTTGGGATAAAGTGAAGCAAAGTGACCCCCCTATTTTAGTTATAATTATTAATAATTGGTGTTGGTGGGGGAAACTTTTAACTTTGTCTTTAAGAATGTTATTAGGTGAAGAAAAAGGAAAATAAAGTAGCACTTCTACTTGGGTTTTTTTCCAGAATGAGAAGCAGCAAAAGTACTTTTGGTATTTCCTCTTCAGTGACAATCACAAGAGAAATGGAGACATAAGGCATCAGTGATTCTCATTGATGAGAGGTATAGACAACCCAAAATCTTATACAACTATTAGTCATCATTTTAGAATTGTGAAGATTCCACTACTAGAAATTGGGCCTATGAGAGCAGACTTGCTAGTAACCTTTTTCAAATCGTTGCTATAACTAGTCTAGTGCAACAGTTATGACCGTTGCCATAAATTTTGATAGATATGTACACGGATTAGTCACATGACCGTTTCAATTAGAATATAATCTTTATAATAGACTTACCTATAGCAACGATCTTGTATGTTGTTACACTAAAATCATCTATCATAACGGTTGTTTGAAATTTTTTATTTATCGGAACAGTTTATTAATCTATCAAATTTCCCTCCACATTTTCCCTCAATAATTTTAGTCGCCCGCCAATGACAAAATATTTTTCTTTATTTCTTAAAACACTTTTTTAGAAACAAAGCTTTAACCCTTATCTTATTTTGGCAAGTACACTCATTAGACAAACAAATAAGCTAACTCTCTCATCTCTCTAACCTCTCTCTAGGTTAAACCAAATTCTTTCTTCTCTAGCCTTAGCTACGCTGCAAATATGAGCTAATTCTCTCAGATTTGTGCTAATCTCTAGTCGTATTTGAGTATTAGGAGCTAAAATCTGCAAACCCCTCTCATATCTTTGAGGGTTTGTATTATTTTAGTTGGTGTTTTGGTTACTATAGTTGGAGCTGGAGTAGATTTTAGCAAAATCTCTCATATCTAAGCTAAATCTGTTTGTGACTGTAGCAGGAGTTGATAATTCTTGAATTTCTTCAACAAGTTTGACCTTTGAAGATATTTTTCTTTAATCTATTATTTCTTTTTCAAGTTTTGAGCTACGGGTTAGTGAAATGGTCGGATTAACTTGTTGCATGTGTTGTTAGGTTGTCACTGTGAGTGGATCCTACTATTTTTTTAGAGTTAGTGAAATTATTGGATTTTGCTGTTGGAATTTAGTTGGTGTTGTGTGTTGGTGTTAATTTGGTGTTGTTAGGTGTGGTAAAATTGTTGAATTTATCTATTTCATGTACGATTTAGTTACTGCTATGTGTTGGTGTTAATTTGTTATTGTTAGGTATAGTATAATTGTGGGATTTTGCTTTTGAAGGTGCTATTAAATTATCTATTATTTTTGGTCTTAATTAGTTGTTGTTAGGTATGGTATAATTATGAGATTTTTCTATTGTATGCGCTGTTAAATAGCTACTGTGTGTGGTTTCAATGTGGACATTAATGTAGGATTTCCTATTGCAGTACCTATTAATAAATCTGGTAGTGTTTTATTACCCTCTTTCTCTTTATTATTATATAATAGTGTAATGACCCTCCCGGTCATTTACACGTTTTAACCATTCTTATACCGTTAGAGCTTGCTCGTAGCAGCCCCAAGTCATTCATGCCTTGCAGGGACTGGAAGTTCGGTGCCCGGGCCTTTTGCTTGGTCTTTTTTGGCCATTCCTTGTTTTAGAGCTTTAGGCTTTTGAATTCGTTGACTTTGGTCAACATCCTTGGTGAACATGCTCGAAATCGAATTCTGACAGTTCCATTAGCTCCGGAGTGTGTACTTTAGTCTAAAGGGACCTTTGGTCGTGATCCAAGAGCTTTTAAGCTTGGAATTCTCTCTCGTTCTGTGTTTTCAGGCATTTGGGCTGGTTTGGTTGACTTTGGTCAACATTCGGATAAGACAGCCTTGGATGGAAATTCCATCAGTGCCCTTAGCTCTGGAATACCAAGTTTGGGTTAGGTAGGTGATTGGTTTGGGTTTCGGGTGAGCCGGGTTCATTTTGGGTATTTGGTTGGTTGTTATAAGTGTTGACTTGGGTCAACATTCCTCTGAGATGACCTCGTATGGAAGTTTTGTCTATTCCTTTGAGTCTGGAACGTCGTTTCCACTCTAATAGCACTATATGTTTTTGAGTATCGTTTTCCGATTGTGCCTAGAATTCCCCGTAGAAGTTTTTGGTTGTTGCTGGTTTTTCTGCTTCTGGTGACCTTCAGCGCGATCGCGCTCCCTTAGCGAGATTGCGCTGGCCTGTGATTTCCCCTTCAGCGTGATCGCGCTCCTCTAGCATGATTATGCTGGTCTGAGTTTTTCCCTTCAGCACAATCGTGCTCCTGTAGCGCGATAGCGCTGGTCTGGGACTTTTCCTTTAGCGCGATCGCGCTCCTTTAGCACGATAGCGCTGACCAGCGACCAACAACAATATAATTCTTTGGCCTTCCTCTTTCCAGCTTATTTTCCACACTTTTCCCAACTCTAAACTCCAAGTTCTCCCACCAAATTGCTCTCATCAGTCCCAAAGCTTGGAGAATCCATGAAATTGTTGGGAAATCTCGTTTCCTCGTTCTTGGGTAAGGTCTTCTTCCCAAAATTTGTTCTTCTCAATTGTTGCTACCACCATTTTTGTAATTCTTGAAGCTTGGAACTCCTTTGTAGAATATGCCCTATTGAGCTTTGCATGATCATGGATTCTGAGTTCTTACTCCCGTAGCTCATCTTCTCGTGGTGGTAAGTTTCTTTTGTTTAATTTCGAAAAGTATTTCTTGAAATTCCTTCTTTAATTCTTGACTTGAGCGGGCTATTTTGAGCCCCAATTGTTGTCCGTTTCCACTCAATTTTTGAGCATATGATCCCGGGATGGTAAGGAACATATGTGTATTTTTTATTTTCAGTTTCAGGTTGCGAGGCCCACGGGCCCGTTTGTGACCCGGATTTTGACCCAGCTAACATATTAGCAATATGGGTATTGTTAGTCTTGTTTTAACGTGTAGATTATTGTGTTGATTGTGGTTTCATGATTTGGAGCTTCCCAGAGCAGTTCAAGCCTGGACAACAACGTCCCCGCAGCTATTCGTCGGATGACAGGTAGGTTATGGCTTTCCCTACCTAGACTCTACATAAATAGGCTATACATGCATTAATTAACATCCTTGGGTGGGTTGTTATAGGTTGGTACCCCAGACCTTATCCGCCTTGTTCGTCCATAAATTTATATGTTATTTGTAGTGTTTGTGTAGTATTGTATATTACCCTTGTGGTCCTGTGCTGCCTTGTATTGACTCTGGAACATAGATAGTGGGTTATTTTGGGAATGTTCACGAGTTACGAACATAGAGATTATCCTTTTAGGCTGGTTATGTCTACTGAGTAGCTGATGGGCCTGTGCAGGGCTGATAGGAATTGTTGTGAGTCGTTGGGCTAATTTTATATTTGTGTATAAGCATATCATCCATGAGAAAGGTTTTTCCCTGCATGTTTTATTTTGGTTTTGGTTGCGAGCCACTACAAACAGTTTTCCTAAACTTGCATGGCCTCGGGGGCCTATTTTTGGTACGGTTAATGATAGAAAAGGGTATTTTTGGATGATTTCACACTAATTTTACTACTGGTACTAGTCTCTGCCGGGCAGAGCACCAGACTTGATTTACTATAGTTTTAGACCCAGCCATACTCTGGGCACCCTTTGAGAGGGTTACTGAGACTTTGATCACTGATATATAGACACGAGTATACTTTAGGCACCCTTTGAGAGGGTCTTTTGAGGTTAGTACTACTGTTTTAGACCCGGGTCAAAGCCGAGCATGTACTATGAGGTTTTGAGTTTTGAGCTACATTTGAGACAGCCACTGGCTTTAACCTGGACTTGATTCCGAAGGACACATTTTGAGATTGAGTTTTTGTATGTGGTTGAAAGTTATACCTCCATGGACCCCTGTCGTTCCTGGGCCACAGGCTATGGGCTGATGCAGCGTGACAGGAGAAGGGGTGTATGGCGGAGAAGACATACACAGGAAAGAGCCTTTCATGGGTCTCGCCTCTATATGGGCCTGAAGGGTACCTGAGGGGGAACATACCAGTTGCTGGCACATCATATAATATCATGCATTTGATTCCACCCTTGTTTTCTGTGTGTTCATAAGCTCCGGTTGTATAGGCGGCCAAAGGGTTTATATTCACTTGATTGTGTTCCTCGGTTGTATAGGCAGAAGTTGGGGCTGTAGGTAGAATATATTTACTCCTGTATTTATTTAGAGCTTGTCTTGGCACTTGGTTATCAAAGGATTAGTGAGGGTTAACCTGTTGAGGCTTCGGTTGTGGGATTTCTGATTATTAAGAGGGCTAGGGAGTCCTATCTTATTGAGGAACTTTTGTGTGGCCTTCTGAGCAGAGTATGAGATTATGGTTCTTTTCTTGTCGGGAGTTGAGTGGTATATTTCAGGTATTGCGGGTTAGTTATTCCATCATAGGGTTGTACTTGTGAGGTGAATTCCTGGTTATGCTATCATGTGACTGGATTGGTGTTATGATTTCCTTTTACTTGTTGATTCAATTTTGAGTATGTTAGACTGCCTTGCGTCTTTTCCCTTACTTGAGGTTACCGGTATACCACCATTTTTTCAACTCTCTCTATCTTTACTTACTTATGTTGTTGTGCAAGGACATCAGATGCGTTCTCTTTTACTTCACCTGTGATTCTGTGTAATTGTATCCTCTATGATAGCATGTTTTACTTGTAGCTTTTGGTTGTCTATTCTCTTTGCTAGCTCCTTGTCCTTCCTTTATTGCTTCAGTGACTGCTTTCTTTCTATCTGTTACTTACTATTTTTATATATTATATGTGCTCAGTCGGTCGATGATACCTACTGTGTACCCGTTGTTTTGGTACTCATACTACAATTATTCACTTTCTATGCAGATATTAGTTGAGCTTTTACCGTTGATCATGTTGGAGACCTTTGACCCTCTCCATAATAAGGTAGTGATCAAATCCAATCAAATGATACAAGAGAGAGGTAGTAAAAACAAGGGTAGAAAGGAGAATCATAGAACGAATGAAAGATGGAGACAAGGGAAGGAGAGGAACGAAGCTTCGTGTTTGACCATCGCGTTCTTCGTGTAGGACCATTTCCCAAAGGTCGAGTTTGTATTGACACGGTAGGAAGCGAGGTTGATATTTTTTCTAAGGGGCTCACCGAATAAGAACTTATCACACGTTTGAATCAAAACTCTGAGGCGATCATCGTTCTCGTGCAGATTATGTATATTAGAGACTAGGGTGAGCGCCTGATGGTTGGGCCTTGGCCATAGCTCATCTTTTGGCATTGTTACTCCTTGTACCTTCGGAGATAAATTGTATTGTATTTTGTTACTTCTAGAACTTGTAATCTATTAGAAGCTTTTATACTATCGATACTAAGTCTTGGGGTTGGTGTAGTTTTCTTTATGTATATATTCGAGTTTTACTTCTGCTTTGTCTACTTTTATATTTTACTTCCGCTTATTTTTGCTTATTGTGCGTTTTGGTTAGGTAGTAACCCATTACAAACCGTTCTGGGCTATAGGGATTGGTTCGCCTACTAGGGGGTTGTAGGTGTCATCATGACCTGAGAAATCGGGTCGTGACAAATCAATTTGTGTGACTCAAATTTTTCTAGCAGCTTTGGGCAAATTGGTTGTTGTAAACAAGATTACTCTTGCCATTGATCTTGAATTTTTGATGCATGATTTACTAAGTTAGTATAGTATGGATTAAAATTGTATCTTTTTTATTTTTTGATAATAGTTTGTGTGTCGCCTTTCTGGAATGTTCATAAAATTAAATTAAAATGTTTCAGCTTCTTTGTAAGAAATGATCATTGTTTGTTCAAAAAAGTTAATTATGGAATCTGTTTTCTTGAAGTGTCCAAACATTTGCTAAGTTGTTGGTTTACTTATTGAGACATCTCATTTATTTATGTTACTAGTTTTGGCTAAGGTGTTGGTTTATTTATTGTGTCATATATTTTATGTATGTTACTGATTTTGGCTAAGTTGTTCGTTTACTTAGTGTGTCATCTCTTTTATTTAAGTTACTGATTTTGTCAACAATATTTATTTACTTAGTGTGGCATCTCTTTCATCTACTTAGTGTGTCTACTTAAGTGTGAATTTTTTTATATTAAACTAATGTCTGTTGTTAAATTACTGGTTTTGGCTATGCTTTGCTCATGAGAAATTGAAAAATGGTCTTTTATTAAAAAGGAACCAGAATTCTCATATTTGGTCCAGTATTGTCATGTTTATTAAAACGGAATTGTTTGGTCTAGTATTCTGATTTTTAAGTTGAATTGATCTTGATTTTTTTGGTAAAGTTAAATTTAATTTGAAATGATTCTTTTTGTTGAACCTAAATGAGTTATTGGTAAAGTAGTTCATCTGTGAATCATATCTGCTTGTTAAACATGAAGTAATAGTAATAGTTCATTAAGTAATAGTTATAGATTTATTATTTTTAGTGTGTCATCTCTTTCATCTACTTAGTGTGTCTACTTGAGTGTGGAATCTTTTATATCAAATTAATGTATCTTGTTAAGTTACTGATTTTGGCTATGCTTGTCTTAGGACAAACTGAAAAATAATCTTTTATTAAAAAGAGACTATTTTGTCCAGCTTTCTCATATTTGGTCTAGTATCCTCCTATTTATTAAAAAGGGATTGTTTAGTCCAGTATTCTCATGTTTAAGTTTTTCATGATCTTGATTTTTTTGGTAAAGTTAAATTAAATTTGAAATGATTCTGTTTGTTGAACCTAAATGAGTTATTGGTGAAGTAGTTGATGTGTTTTCACGATCCAAAATTGGGTCATGATGGTGTCTACCTAACCCCCCGATAGAAAAGCCAAAACCTAACGATTTGCAGAAGACAGTAATAATAATTAAACTAAGGAAATGTGGAAGATATAATGAAAAGACAGGGCCAATAGTATATATATATGCCAATGTACAAAATATACAAAAGATGGCCCTAAAGTGACTGAATAGACAAAACAACACGAGAACTAACCCGAACCTGGTGTCACTAGTACAAGAGTGACTAAGCAAGGATTAGCTATACAAAAGACTCTGTCTATCCAAAATACAAAAATATAGACAGAATATAGAAGATGGAAAGCATGTAAAGTTTCCAAAAGCGGCAGGAGCTCACCGCGATCTGAACTGCAACATTCCTCGAACGAGAGAAAGGTCAATGAGGGTGGATCGTACTTGGTGCTGCATCAAAAAAAGATGCAGAGTGTAGTATGAGTACCAAGACAATGGGTACTAAGTTGGCATCGTAGCTCGACCGAGCGCAGAAAGATAATATATAGATAATAAGATACAAGAAAGCAGTAAATACAAGGATCCGTCTAAATCTAGTTATAAAGCCAAAATCAAAGGAAACATACCAATAACAGGTGAAGCACGGCGGGGGCCAACCCCAAAACAATGACAATCAAAAAGCACCAACCAATGCAATGCCATGAAATGATAGAATGTATGAATGCATAATAATCTAAACTTGGAATACCGCATCGGGCGCCCAAAATACTATATATGAGTAGATAAATGGAAGGTAAAAGCGTGGAATAACACATCGAGGGTCCAAAATACCGCATCGGACTATAAGTAATGCATAAAATAGTGTTTTCCCATTTTTCCTTCCAAAACCCATAGTAAAGTCTAATACAATTCAATTCAAATCCCAAGTACACCGCAACCATAGTAAACTTCATTTTAAAACCCAAAAACCTTTGAAAATGCTTTTCTTCTGTATCCATGATATGCGATGCAATATGAACATGAAATAACCAACCAGGGAATGAATCAATCACAACAAGGCAAAAACAGGGCCAAGAACACCCTCCAAACTAAGAGAACTAACCTGGAACTCCGTCTAAATCCAAGCTATGGCCTCAGTCCCTCAGTTACACACAACAATAGAACAAAGCAAATAAAATAGGGAAACTAACGCAAAAATTCACCAAGATTCTCTACTCTACCTCTAAAACCTCCTAAAATCAAACTAGGGATTCTAAGCTAGCCACACGATACTACAAGCTCCTAGTCTAAGGATAAATATGATAATTGTACACTATAATCCGAAATGGCCAATTATAAGTGGTAAAAAGGATTTAAACCTAAACCTATCTAAAACCCAACCTAACGTTCCAGTATCAAATAAATATATAAAATCTACCTACACTCAGTCTAGGAAGTAAACTGTAACCTACCTCAGGGCCAAACTGCAAGCATGAACCATCACTCGTGTGCCTTGCCCTTTCAAACAACCTCATAATGCTGCCACACTATCAAAAACATAATCTAGGTGTCAAGATGAGAAGAACAACACCCATATTGCTATACGGAAAAATCAAATCGGAAATCGGGTCGAAAAAATGATCCTCGGGGCCCACATAATGAAACAGAAAACAAAATTCACAATTATGCTCGTGGTGGCTCAAGGAACCAGTACCCAAAGTTTGGGCGCGAATGGAGCTTGATTCAGGGCGCAAAATAGCCCCGAAGTGCTATTAACTTAAGGAGTCAAAAATGGGAAAGCTCAGAATTTAAAAGGCGGAAGCTTACCCCGAACAAGAGAAACACGCCACGGAAGTAAGTTGCATGAACTCACGAATATGCAGCCCTAATAGAACAGATTTCTACAAGGATCACCCAAACTTAAGAATTACAACAATGGAGTTTTAGCGGGAGAATTATGAGAATAAACATAGAAAGAGGTGAGGGGTGACGAGGGGACTTACCGAATGAAGAACACTGATGCAAAGGAGCTGGAAAATAGAGCTTGGGAGCTTATCAATGGTGTTGATTGAAATTGTGAAGGATAAAATGAAGTTGGAGTTTTAAATATCTTCCAGGGGTCATTCTTTGTGATTGCAAAAGACCCCACGCGTTTGCGAGGAAACGTTGGCCAGACCATCACGAACACAATGGTCCAGCCCCACGTTCGTGAAGAGGAAACTGGGTCGGGTCCAAACCAGCTTCATCACAGTTGCGAAGGGCGACCCACGGGATCGCGATGGTCAAGAAGCTAGACCATCACGAATGCGATGGCCACCTCGCGATCACGATGAACAATTGGTCTGAAACTTTTACAGCAGCAACCAACTATTCACCAAGGCCAAAAGTTCATCCGACGGACCATCGGGATTCATCCAGAACCCCGTGAACACAAACCAACCATGCTACCCTACCAGAAATAACATTCTGGACTCAATGAAATCGACGAAACTCCCAACGGAGATCATTTTAATGAAAAGTGGGCCCCACGCCCAAAACCAACTCAGAACCTAAAATCCAAAAACAAGTCCAGAAGCCCTGGGACCCGATCCAAAGGTCCCTCTAGCCCAAAATTGACATTTTGGAGCTGACAGCGCTAATAGAATTTCCATCCGAGGACGTCCTCTTCGAAAGTTGACAAAGGTCAACCCTACCAGTCAAATTGGCTTGAAAATACATAAAACAACCCAAAACCAAACCAAAAGCACTCAGATCCAGACCAATGGTCCTACTAGACCAAAATCCCCGTTCTGGAGCCAACAGAACTGTCGAAATTTGATTTTGAGCATGTTTACCAAGAAAGCTGACCGAAGTCAAGGATTTTCTAAGTTCAAGTTCTAAAATAGGAAAATGGTCATAGCAACCTAACGAATGGCCCGAGCACCAAACCGTCAGTCCCGGCAAGTCATAAATGACCTGTAGCCATTAAGAGAGCACTCCAAATGCAGAAAAAGCACAAAAAATGGAAAATGACCTTAAGGGTCATTAAATGTGTGAATCATATCTAATTGTTGTTGTATGAGTGTTAAACATGAAGTAATAGTAATAGTACATCAAGTAGCAGTTATAGCTTTCATTGTTATTTTATTTGAATCTTCTTTTGCTTTCAATTGAACAGTGATAAAAGATCTCATTTTACATATCCTATAAATGACGTGAATGATTTTTAGTTTTTGTTTTACTAGTTAGGAGTATGTCTGAAATTATTTCCTAGTTGTTAATATGGCTTATCCTTAGGTTATCATAAAGTAATACTGTGAAGTGCTTGCTATTGTTCTTGCGTTAAATCTTAAACTTCATATTATCCATGTGCTTTTTGAGATATGATTGTTCAGTTAGATTGTTCTGATGGATTGTTCAGTTGCAGAACATTGTTGTCTTTTATGTTTGTTAGTTAATTTTTTTGATTTCTTGTGTCACACATATTTCAATGAGTAATTTAGATATAATTTGGATGAATCTAAGAAGAAAAAGTGATGAGTTCATCAATGGGGTGAAGGATTTTCTTGATAAGGCATTTGAACGAGGTTCTAAAGGAAAAAAGATATTATGCCCATGAGATGTTTGCATGAATCGCTATTGGCATTTTAGAAATATTATGGAGGATCACTTGTTTTGCAAAAGGATTTGTTGTAGGATACGATAGGTGGATTTCTCATGGGGAAAGGTATCCTCAAGTACACCACATCCAAGCAGTAATGATGAAGCTTGTAACAGTCATGATGATATTGATGGACTGCTTCATGATACATTTCGAGATATAGAAGATGATGTAGGGCATGAAAAAAGGGTGAGAGAAGGACTATCTGAATATGCAAAGAGGTTTTTTAGATTTGTTGAAGAATGAAAAAAGGAGTTAAATCGAGGATTTGAGAAGTTCATCAAGTTGAGTTTCATGATTCAATTATAATTGCCCAAAAACCTGCATGGGTTGAGTAATGTGGCCTTTTTAGATATGCTGGACTTGCTAAAAAAAGCATTTTCGTTTGTTGAATTGCCTGAGTAATTAAATAAGGCTAGAAAGATGATAAAAGATTTGGGCGTCGGTTATGAAAAAATACATGCATGTCCTAATGATTGCATGCTCTTTTGGAAAGACAAGGCAGATGCCGATAATTACTCTGTGTGTGGGTCTTCTAGATGGTCAAAGGTTGGTCGTGGATTGACTACTTGAAAATATAAAATACTTGCCAAGGTTTTGAGATATTATCCTTTGAAGCCTAGGCTTCAAAGACAATTCATGTGTTCCAAAATAGTTGTTGCAATGAGATGGCATGACAATGAACGACCTAATAATGGGAATCTAACACACCTTGTTAATGGAGAATCTTGGAAGGATTTTGAATCTTTGCATCCAACATTCTTGAATGATCCTCGAAATATCAGATTGGGTCTTTCAAGTGATGGGGTCAATCCATTTTGGACCATGAGAATTTCCCACAATACATGGCATGTTATGCTGATGAATTACAATCTGTCACTATGGATTTGCATAAAGCCGTAGTACATAATGTTGTCAATGATCATTCCAGGTCCATCCTCTCCAAGAAATGATATCGATGTGTACCTACAACCATTAATTGATGAGTTGAATAAGCTATGGGAAGTTGGGGTGGAAACATATGATGCTCATATAAACCAAACTTTTCAAATGTGTGCAGCCTTGTAATGGATAGTTACTGATTTTTTGTCTCTAGCAATGTTGTCCAGATGGAGCACTAAGAAGAAATTACCATGTCCAACTTGTAACTATAACACATCCTCTTAATATCTCAAGCATAGTAGTAAGATATGTTACTTGGGTCATCAGGCAGTTTTGCCTCCTGATCATCCATATCGATGAGACAAGAAATCATTTCATAGTGCGGAGGATCATAGACCTGCACCTACACCTTTGTAGGGAACAAAAGTGGTTGAAAAACTATAGGATTTCAATAATATTTTTGGAAAGGGCCAAAAGAAAAGGCATCAGACTACTGAGGGCCCATGGAAGAAAAGATCCAACTTCTTTCAATTACCATATTAGCCTACAAATAAGTTGAGGCACAATCTAGATGTGATGCATGATGTGCCGCCATTTTACGGCACTTTTGACTCCTTTAAACTAAGAACAATCGTACGTTTTCAAGCAACCGTTGTCGTTTTTGATGTTTTTATGTTGTATTTTCAGGAAATAGAGACAAACATGGAAACGGAAGGAAATACGCGAAAAAGAGCATTCTGGATAAGAGTGATGGCCTGAGTGATGGCCCGTCACACATGTGACAGTCCGTCACAGTGACCGTCAAGTTGGGCAGTGCCACTGTCTAGTGGTGACGGCCCAGGCAACGGTCCGTCAAGCCAGTGACGGTCCGTCAGCCTGGCCATCGCACCTGGGCAGTCGGTTACGCGAAATCCGAGCGTTTTTGGGATTTATTTCCTAGACTCCTATAAATACCCTATGTTAGGTTTATTTTATTTGTGAAGCTTTTTACATACATTACCCAATAATTTTAGGAGTTTAAAGTTGAGTTTTGAGAGAGGAAAACACGCAATACACATTTTCTTCCTCCTCAATCTTGTTCTTGATTTGTTCTTGGGATCTTGTTTTCTCGTTCTTGGAATAATTAAAGATTGTTCTCACTACATTGTAAGGATCTCTTTTCTTTATTATGAATATGACTTTCTTTTATTCTTCTACAAGCATGAGTAACTAAACCTCCCACAACTAGGGTTGTGGGAGCCATGGCTAAAGTAGCGATATAGATTCCGGGTAGGGACGGGTTCAATACATATGTTGTCACGTTGTTAATCATTCATGCTTAACATTTTCTAGTGGTTGCAAACATTAGAACATGCCTAGGTTTAATTTGCTTGAGTAAATACATTAAAACCGAGAAACTTGATTAACGACGAGGATTTGAGACTACCAACTCTCGTCTTATGATTAATGCTGTAACTAGATTAATCTACTTGATGTTTAGGATTGAAATCTAAAAGCACACCTTTTCAAGTTCGAGAGAATTGAAAAGTAAATTTGTCTATTTGGTTGAGAAACGTTTAGACGATACAATTAATTCAATCACATCATGACACGCATATAGAAAGAACCCAGTTACGCCTAGAATCGACATTGTTACTAATGCCATGGTAAACACTTCCCTAGTCCATTCTCCTACTGATTAATTCTCATACATCATTGTTTGTTTTGCTTACACATTGTTCACACAAAACCCCCCCTTTATTTACCGGAAACTATTGACCATTAGTCAACTGATTCACTAACGACTTAACTTTCACCATATTCTCTGTGGGATAGACCCCAACCTTTGTTGGGTTCTATATTTGACAACGATCGCTTACACTTCTTAATTGGAGTGGTACTTTGAGCGTTATCAAATTTTGGCGCCGTTGCCGGGAAATACGGTTGTTTGTTAAGTCCGGTGTGTTTATTTGACTCTTAGTCATACTTTCCTGCTTTTACGTTTATTTGTTGTTTTTGTTTTGACAGGGTACAGAGTTGTGCATGCCAAGTACCCGGCGCTCGGGTGAATCAATATTACCTTACGACCCCGAGCTTGCTAGAACATTGAGGCGGAATATGGCCGCACAATAAGAGGCAGCAAGGCTCGCTGCAGAACTGCAGGCCAACAAAATTTGAATGCTGGTCGTCTGCAGGACGATGTTCTGCTGAATGATGAGGAAATCGACTTGGATGGAGTTGGCACTACGGGCGCCATTGCCCTTCCACCGCTAGCGCCCCAAGCCAAGTTCAACATCACTAGCACGATGATCCAGCTGTTGAACTTGAGAGGAGTGTTCCGAGGTGCTGCTGGGGATGATCCAGACCAGCATCTAATGAATTTCGTGGGCATATGCAAGTCATTCGAACTGCCGAGCGTGAGTCAGACAACGATCAGGCTCAGGTTGTTTCCGTTGTCTCTGTCTGATAAGGCAGCGTTGTGGTTGACAGAGCTGACCCCCGACTCTATCGCAACTTGGGGAGAGTTGAGAGGAGCTTTCCTAGAAAGGTTCTTTCCTCCCTCTCGGATGATACAGTTGAGGGACGAGATTAGCAACTTCAGGCAGCAACCTCATGAAGCATTGCACGAAACCTGGTTGCGATTCAAAAAGAAGATAACACAATGCCCGAACCATCAGTTGACCGATAACTTTTTGATGCAGATGTTCTACCGAGCACTGAATTCGGCTACCAAGCCGACGTTAGACAATGCAGCAGGTGGTGCATTCATGGGTCTCACTTTTGTTGAGGCCACAACTACTTTGGACAGGCTCACCAAAACCAACAGGGCCTGGCATACACGGGATTCAGAGGTAGCAGCTAGCACTTATGCAGTTGGTATGTCAGCTGAGCAGCGCAGAAAAGAGGAGGAGCGTGACCAAGACATGGAGTATCTGGAAACGCAGTTGGACCTACTGACCAAGCACTTGTTCTCAGGAGGTATGGAGAAGGTACAAGCTATGGGTTCCCAAGGTAGAGCAACAGAGTTGGAGACTGAGGAGGCGAATTACTTGGGGGGTTTCCAGGCCAATGGCCAAGGAAACCAAGGTCGGACCTATCAGAAGGACAACTACTATGAGAAAGCTGGCTACAATCGCGATCAAGGAAACTGGAGGAACAACACCGATAGAGGTGGGTTGTATGTACCACCTGGTAATCGGGACAAAGCTAGCAACGAGGCAGGGATGTCCAAGCTAGAAAACATGATGGGAAAGATACTGTTGAAGGTGGAATCGACTGACTCTGGGGTAAAGGAGATGAGGACTGAGTTATCAACATTGAGTCAAGTGGTGGATTCTCATTCCACCTCGATAAAGCAATTGGAACAACAAGTGGGGCAGATCTTGGCATCCTTAAATCCAAGAAGGACGGGTACCTTGCCGAGCGACACCATCCAAAATCCAAAAAAGGATGCGAGTTGTATGGCGATCACTACCAGAAGCGGTAGAACGTTACCGGAATCACATCCGGTAACTCAGACTCAAGGTGATGTTGCGGATGAAGAAGAGACGGTGGAGGAGAAAACGCTAAAGCCCACGGAGGAAAGCATGAAAGCCGACAAACTTCCAACTATGATGCCTCGACCACCACCTCCCTTCCCACAACGCCTCAAGAAGAAAGCGGAAGATGGTAAGTTCCTGAATTTCATGACCATGCTGAAGCAGATATCAATAAACATCCCTCTGGTCGAAGCGCTTGAACAAATGCCTGGATATGCCAAGTTCATGAAGGACTTGATTACCAAGAAGAGGTCGGTAAGTTTCGAACCAGAAAATAACCTCCACCATTGCAGCGCTATTTCCTCTAGATCGTTAGTCGAAAAGAAGGAAGATCCAGGCGTTTTTACTGTTCCCTGCACTGTTGGGAAGATCAACTTCGGGAAAGCCTTGTGTGATCTGGGTGCTAGCATCAACTTGATGCCGCTAGCCGTCTATAAACAACTGGGTTTGGGAGCTCCTAAACCAACGTCCATAAAAGTGATGATGGCTGTCCATTCAGTAAAGCGGCCCGTGGGAATATTGTCTGATGTGCTAGTAAAGATCAGTAAGCTTATCTTCCCAGCTGACTTTGTGATCTTGGATTGCGAAGTGGATTTTGAAGTTCCCATAATCTTGGGACGACCATTGCTAGCCACGGCAAGAGTGTTGGTTGATATGGAAAGAAACGAACTGACCTTCAGGCTAAACAATGAAGCTGTCAAGTTTGATGTGTCTAAATTGATGAAGCAACCAAGTGACATGAGGGTGGTCGCGGTCGTCAATGTTATTGAGAAAGCACCTGTGGATGTGCATCTCGAGGAGAAGGGTTCGGTCGAATCTCTAACTGTTGTAAGAAGGATGGTGCGAAAAGGGAGACATGTAGAGGAAGGCGGTGAAAATAGATCAAAGAAACAAAAACACCGCAAGAGAATCTGCAAAGAAAGAGCGAAGAAGTTGTCGCGACTAGCTGCGGAGCCAATGAAAGAAGAAGCTGAAACGCAACATGAGGTTGTCGCGTGCACACACTCCATCGAGTTTTCATGTTTTGGAGACCCTGGCGGTCTCCAACATCATTCCAGAATCTGAGTCATATCGACTTCACAGGTATTCCTTTCTCTCACAGTTTTTAGCTTTCATATGGATGCATTGGGAATAATGCATGAGTCTAAGTTGAGTGTGTGGGGAAACCTGTGAGTCACCACCGAGGGTTTTTGTTGCCGTGTTTCTTTTCCCTCCGGTGTGCTATCTAGTAGAACCGGCATGTTTAGGTTGCTATTTTAAATTTTGTTAGTTGTTTTCTTGTGTCTAGAGCAAAGCATCATGACGTTTTCTTGACAAAAACGAGGCCCCTTTAAAAATTTTCTGGCTTTGTACTTATGTTGAAACGATTGACTGTCTGGATCCTTGTATGTCATTGTGTGATTATGATCAGAATAAGTATGCTTAAGCCGAGCGATTGTTTGATAGTTGGTAGCGGTATAGTTTCTTGGTGCCAAGAGTGTGTGAGATTATTGTTATAAATTCTTACTCTGTGCATGCATCTAGAACTTGCCCGGTCTATTTTGTTAAGTTCAAAGTTTGGTTGCTTAGGAAAGGATCACAGGCCCTTTTTATATGCAGTCCACTTAACCCAAAAGACCGTCCAAATATAAATAATCCCTTTTTGATCCCTGTTTGAGCCATAATTAACCTTGTTCTTTCAATAATCTGTCACCATTCCTGTTTAACTTTGAATCCCTATTTTGGCCCTGGTCCTTCCTTGGACATCATGCACCTCAACTCAGGCAATCAGCCTAAGTTGAGGGTGGCTACTATAGAGGTAAACCCTGTTTTGGCCCTGGTCCTCCCTTGGACATTGTGCACCTCAATACAGGCAATCAACCTAAGTTGAGGGTGGCTACTACAGAGGTGAATGATAAGAAAAAGAGGATGAAGAAGATTGGTTGGGAATAGAATGAAAATTCGGGTGTGTGCCTAAGAAAAGAAAAGAAAAATAAAAAGAGATGAAAAAGATCGAAAAAGTAATAAAAAGAATGGTCAAAATAAGGAGGTCACACCTGTAGCTAGAGAGAAGGAAATAAAAAGGTGAATAAGGATGGACAAAAAGTTATGTGGTAATAAGACGTCGGTGGCTCCAAGGAGGGCTTAGTCACTAACCCCTAAATGTATCCTACCTGCACCTGAAGCCTCATTACAAGCCTAAACAAGTCCTGTAGTGATCCTGAGCGGCTTTCTAAAGAACCGAAATAGAATAGTAAGGGCAAGCCTATGGTATCGCATGTGCATTGTTTGAAATCGTTTGTGAGTGTGAGCGCTTACCTAGTCCCAAATCTTGTGTGTGGGATTCCTTTGTGGTGAGGGCACCAAGATGTCTGTATTGTCTATTGATTGTTAGGATAGCTGCGCGTGTGTAAGTAGAATGTTCTATCATATCGGGATGACATGTTTGGATCCTTGCAAGTTAGTGTTTCATACATTTGTGTGCTACGAGGGAGCTTGAATTAATGTTGAATGACCATGAGTTGCTAAAGACACGAGTTTGTTTGCTTAGTTGAGTCATCGTATTATTGTTTTGTGTCATGTTGCTTGAGGACAAGCGAACGTCTTAAGTTGAGGGTGTTGATGTGCCGCCATTTTACGGCACTTTTGACTCCTTTAAACTAAGAACAATCATACGTTTTAAAGTAACAGTTGTCGTTTTTGATGTTTTTATGTTGTATTTTCAGGAAATAGAGACAAACATGGAAACGGAAGGAAATACGCAAAAAAAAGCATTCTGGATAAGAGTGACGGCCTGAGTGACGGCCCGTCACAGTGACCGTCAAGTTGGGCAGTGCCACTGTCTAGTGGTGACGGCCCAGGCGATGGTCCGTCAAGCCAGTGACGGTCCGTCAGCCTGGCCGTCACACCTGGGCAGTCGGTTACGCAGAATTCGAGCGTTTTTGGGATTTGTTTCCTAGACTCCTATAAATACCCTATGTTAGGTTTATTTTATTTGTGAAGCTTTTTACATACATTACCCAATAATTTTAGGAGTTTAAAGTCGAGTTTTGAGAGAGGAAAATACGCAATACACGTTTTCTTCCTCCTCAATCTTGTTCTTGATTTGTTCTTGGGATCTTGTTTTCTCGTTCTTGGAATAATTAAAGATTGTTCTCACTTCATTGTAAGGATCTCTTTTCTTTATTATGAATATGACTTTCTTTTATTCTTCTACAAGCATGAGTAACTAAACCTCCCACAACTAGGGTTGTGAGAGCCATGGCTAAAGTAGCGATATAGATTCTGGGTAGCGACGGGTTCAATACAGATGTTGTCACGTTGTTAATCATTCATGCTTAACGTTTTCTAGTGGTTGCAAACATTAGAACATGACTAGGTTTAATTTGCTTGAGTAAAGAGATTAAAACCGGGAAACTTGATTAACGACGAGGATTCGAGCCTACCAACTCTCGTCTTATGATTAATGTTGTAACTAGATTAATCTACTTGATGTTTAGGATTGAAATCTAAAAGCACACCTTTTCAAGTTCGAGAGAATTGAAAAGTAAATTTGTCTATTTGGTTGAGAAACGTTTAGACGATACAATTAATTCAATCACATCGTGACACGGATATAGAAAGAACCCAGTTACGCCTAGAATCGACATTGTTACCAATGCCATGGTAAACACTTCCCTAGTCCATTCTCCTACTGATTAATTCTCATACATCATTGTTTGTTTTGCTTACACATTATTCACACAAAACCCCCCCTTTATTTACCGGAAACTATTGACCATTAGTCAACTGATTCACTAACGACTTAACTTTCACCATATTCTCTGTGGGATCGACCCCAACCTTTGTTGGTTTCTATATTTGACAACGATCACTTACGCTTCTTAATTGGAGTGGTACTTTGAGCGTTATCAATGCATATTGAGGAAAACATTTTTGATAGTTTACTTGTGACTTTACTTGAGGTATTAGTGTAATGACCCTTCCAGTCATTTACGCATTTTTTCCGTTCTTGAACCATTAGAGCTTGTCTGTAGCAGCCCCAAGTCATTTATGGCTTGCTGGGGCTGGTAGTTTGGTGACCGAGCCTTTTTCTTTGACTTTTTGGCCATTCCTTGTTTTAGAGCTTTTAGCTTTTGAAATTTTTGACTCCAGTCAACATTCTTGGTGAACATGCTCGAAATCGAATTCTGACAGTTCCATTAGTTTTGGAGCATGGACTTTGGTCTAGGTGGACTTTTGGTCGGGATCTGGGAGCTTTTCAGCTTGGAATTCTCTCTCGTTCTGTGTTTTCAGGCCAGTTGGGCTAGTTTGGTTGACTTTGGTCAACATTCAGAGAAGGCGGCCTCGGATGGGAATTCTGTCAGCACCATTAGCTCCAGAATCTGGATTTTGGGTTAGGTAGGTGATTGGTTTGGAACCCCGGGTGAGCCGGGCTTCTTTTGGGTGTTCAGTTGGTTGTGATAAGTGTTGACTTTGGTCAACTTTTTTCTGAGATGACCTCGTATGGAAGTTTCATTGACTCTGTTGAGTCTGAAACATCGTTTCCACTTCGTTAGCATAATTTGTTTTTGAGTATCGAGTTTTGATTGTGCCAGGAACGCCCCGTGTGAGTTTCTAGTTTTGCTGGTTTTTATTGCAAGCAGGTCCCTCAGCGCCAATGGCGCCTAGGGAGTGCGAACGTGCTAGCATTTGTGTGCCATCACCATCGATGGTGCCGTGCTAGCGCGATAGCACTCCAGTGCCCACCCGCATGCCTGTGCGATCGTGCCCCTCCAGCACGATAGTGCTGAGGCGCCTGCCTCCCTCTTGTGCGATGGCACCATTTTAGTGCCAATGGCGCTGCCTTGCGACCCGCTGTTATAAGTTTCTTTCTTCTTCATTTTTCTTGAATTCTTTTTGTATTTCCCTAACTCCAAATTAATAAGTCTCTCCACCAAGTTTCTCCCATCAGTTCATAGCCTTGGGGAATCCATTTAGTTAGGAGATTTTAGCTACTTCTTTGGCAATTGGTAAGTCCTCTTCTTCCCCAAGTTGGTCTACTTCATCTTTCTCAAACCTCCATTGATGCTCATAACCCAAGCTTGGAATATTGTGTAGATTCTGCCCCTCCATCTTGTGCATGCTAGTCGTCTTGGAGGATTACCCGTGTTGACTTGAATTTACATTCTTTTGGTAATCTTTTTTGCCCAACCTCCGTTTTGTTTCTTGAAAATTTCCATCTTAAATTCTTGCCTTTAGCGGGCTGTTTAGGGCCCCATTTGTTGTCTGTTTTCGCTCAATTTTTGAGCATGATCTCCCAGGAGGGTAAGGAACACAAGTGTGTTTTTCATTTCCAGTTTCGAGTCACGGGGTCCATAAGGCTTTTTGTGACCTGGATATCAACCCGGTTATGTTTATGGAATTATGGGTATCGTCGGTTTCATTTTAACGTGTATATTACTATTTTGATATTAGTTTTGTGAATCGAAGCTTCCCGGAGTAGTTCGAGCCCGGACGACGCCATCTCCAAAGCTATTCGACGAGTGGTAGGTTATGGATTTCACTACCTAGACTCTACATATATAGGCTATAACTGCATTAATTAACATCCTTGGGTGGGTTGTTATAGGTTGGTATGCCAGACCTTGTCCACCTTGTTGGTCAATTTATTTCATACGTTGTTTGTAGTATTCGCGTAGTATTGTATATTACCCTTGTGGTCCTTTGCGGCTTTGTATTGAGTCTGGAACATAGATGGTGGGTTCTTTGGGAATGTCTATGAGTCCCGAACATAGAGATATCCTTTTAGGCTGGTTATGTCTGCTGAGTAGCTGCTGGGCCTGTGCAGGGCTGATAGGAATTATTGTGAGCCATTGGACTAATTTATATTTATGTGCGAGCATATCATCCATGAAAAAGGTTTTCCCCTTCATGTTTTACTTCAGTTTTTTCTACAAGCCACTATAGATGGTTTTCCAAAACTTGCATGGCCTCGAGGGACCATTTTTGGTTTGGTTGATGATCGAAAAGGGGATTTTGGATGCACTGATTTTACTACTGGTACTAGTCTCTGCCGGGCAGAGCACCAGACTTGATTTTATTACTGTGACTAGTCTCTGCCTAGAAGAGCACTAGACTTGATTTACTACAGTTTTAGACCCGACCACACTCTGGGCACCCTTTGAGAGGGTTACTAAGACTTTGATAACTAATTTATACCCGAGTATACTCTGGGCACCCTTTGTGGGGGTCTTTTGAGGTTACTACTACTATTTTAGACCCGGGTAGAAGCCGAGCATGTACTACAAGGTTTTGAGTTTTGAGGTACATTTGAGACTTACCCACTATCTTGAACCTGGACTTGATTCTGGAGGACACGTTTTGAGATTGAGTTTTTGTATGTGGTTGAGAGGTAGACCTCCATAGACCCCTATCATTCCTAGGCCACAGGCTATGGGCCGACACAGCATGCCAGGAGGGGGTGTACAGCGGAGAAGAGGTACACGGGAAAGAGCCTTCCATTGGTCCTTCCTCTATATAGACCCGAGGGGTACGTGAGGGGGAACATACCAGTTACTGGCACATCATATCATATCATGCATTTGATTCCACCCTTGTTTACTATGTGTTCAGTGTACGCTCCAGTTGTGTGGGCGTCCAGAGGGTTTGGATTCACTTTATTGCGTTCCTCGGTTGTATGGGTAGTCGTTGGGACTGTAGGTAGATTATATTTACTCATGTCTTTATTTAGAGTTGGTCTTGGCACTCGGTTATTGAAGTATTAGTGATGGTTAACCTGTTGAGGCTTCGGTTATGGGATTTCTGATTTACGAGAGGGCTAGGGAGTCCTATCTTATTGAGGTACCTTTGTGTGGCATTCCTTGTCAGGAGTAGAGTGGTATCTCTTTGTAATTGTGGGTTAGTTAATACATCCTAGGGCTGTACTTGCGTGGTGATTTCTTGTTATGTTATCACGTGATTGGATTGGTGTTATGATTCCCGAATACTTGTTGATTCCATTTTGAGTAAGTTAGATTGTTTTACGTCTTTACCCTTTACATGAGGTTATCAGTATACTGCCATTTTCTCAACTCTCTCTCTCTCTCTCTTTACTTACTTATATTGTTGTGCAAGGACCCCAGGTGCATTCTTTTTTCCTTCACCTGCGATTTTGTGTAATTGTATCCTCTGTGCTAGCATGTTTTACTTGTAGCTTTTGGTTGCCTATTCTCTGTGCTATCTCCTTGTGCTTCCTTTAATGCTTCAGTGACTGATTTCTTGCTATCTGTTACTTACTATTTTATATCTTATATGCGCTCAGTCAGCCTATGATACCTACTGAGTACCCATTGTTTTGGTGCTCATACTACATTTCTGTACTTTCTGTGCAAATATTAGTTGGACTTTCATCATTGATCGCGTTTGAGACTCATAAAGATTGTGGATATTTGAGACTAGGGTGAGCGCCTGATGGTCAGGGCTTGACCGTATCTCATCTTTTGGCACTGTGACTCCATGTACTTTTGGAGACAAATTGTATTGTATTTTGTTACTTCTAGCACTTATACTCTATTAGAAGCTTCTGTACTATCGATACCAAGTCTTGGGGTTAGTGTATCTTTCTTTATGTATATATTCGAGTTTTGCTTTTGCTTTTTCTACCTTTACATTATTCTTCTGCTTATTGTGCATTTTGGTTAGGTAATAGCCCATTACTAACCATTCAGGGCTACGAAGATTGGTCTATCTACAGGGGAGTTGTAGGTGCCATCATGACCTGAGAAATTGTGTCGTGACAGCTTGGTATCAAAGCCTTAGGTTTAATGGTGTCATGGTATAGAGGCAAATGTCTAAGTAGAGTCTCATGGATCGGTACGATGATGTCCATATCTTATCTGCGAGAGGATACGAGGCATTGTCAGGAAAAGTTTCATTTTCTTGGGTCCTTATCATGCATTCCTGGCTTTATTGACTTCTAAAACTTTGGTTGTTCAGTCATTCTCAGATGCCTCAGATGAGTTCGACAACGGTTGGTGTCAAGGCTTCTGTGCCTGTTGCTTTAGTGCTTCCGTCAGTGCCAGGACTTCAGAATGAGAGATATCACCTCAGATAGGGGGTGTGGGATCAGCCTCCCCTCCGATTGGATTTCTAGAAACCTCAGCGCTTCAGGACACTGTGTCTAGGACTTTGAGTCCTCTAGTGATTATTTCTATACCCAGTTCTATGAGTGGTGCTTCAGTTAGGGTTGAACCTATGGTTCTTCAGCAGGGTTATTTGTCAGTGTTGGACTAAGAGGCAAGATTTCACGAGATGGTCAGGCATACTACAAGGGTTGTACCTTTAGAGTTTGATAGGGTCCTGAGCTTTGTGGGAGGTTTGATTTCACCACTTCGTTTGGTGACTGAGCATTTGGTTACATTTGGGATGACTTTCCTACAGGTAGTTGACCATGCTTGGGTTGTTGATGGTTTGTGCTGTGAGGCTTATGGAGGTGGTGCTCGGAAGCATCGTCGCCAGGATAGTTCTAGAGGTTCTCAGACTCAAGGTAGGGGATTCTCCACCAGAGATAGGTTCCATTGCTTCTTGTCTACTGGGCCAGTTTTGGTTGCTCCACGGGTTCCAGAGGGTGTTGGTACTGGACATGTTGAGAAAAGAAGGCAGGGTACGGGTCATATCCTTTGGGGTTGCCTTCAGAGGGTGTAGGCCTTAGTGGCTAATCTGGTTCAGTGATATCTTCCAATCGGACTTGATCTGGTAGAGGCTATTTTTAGTATGGTGAGCGTGGGCACTTTGTTAGGAATTTCCCCATGATTGTGTATCTAGGTCAGCCTGGTTGTTATGGTTATGGATGGATTGGTTTCCTTTATAGAGCTTGTAGTTCTCTAGATAAGCTCTTGATATTGGCATGGTGATTGGGTTTTGACTTTAGTACTTCCGACTGAGTGTTGACTATAACCTTATGGTTGGGTTATATTCATAGCATTTTGTGCAGGTCGGGCATCCGACCCCTTTCTCTCCTACCTTATTGAGTTTTGACAACGTAAGTTTGGTAGCTAAGGTAGTGGCTTAAGATTTTTATCCTTGAGAAAAAAATTGGAAGGTTCTGTGTATGCTACGAAAGGATTTTGTTTATTCGAAAAAGGGGGGAGAGGACTCTGTGCTGGTGTGTATGTGTCTTAGTAGATGACTGAGGTGGCGATGAAGGTTTTCTTTGAGATTATGCAATGGTGATTTGATTCAGCCGTCTACATATTGCAGTGGGTTTTCCATAGATTTGATTAAGTTTTGGTAGCAGCGGTGGTGTTGGAAACTTTCATATTCAAGCCTAGTTGGCTTGGGTTCTTAAGGGTTCATTGGCGGCATAAGGGTTCGACAAGGCTTTGGTTTGCAATTTTGAATCTAGGGTTCAGAATCATGGCTTGACAGGTTTCATCGAATGGTTCGTGGCACTTTCTATTTGGTTGCAGCATCCTAGTGCCGGGAGGCAGTGGGTGAGGGAAACTTAGCTTCTCTTACTTCAGTTTTGGATGCAGCTATTGTCCTTGGACAGCTAGTCCTTGGCTAACCTCTGTATTGGGCAGGATATTCCTTATTTCAGCAGTGCTCTTCATGGTACGAAGTTCCTTCCATCTTAGTTGGACAGGTGCGGTGGTGTAAGTTCTAGAATTAGTGGTGATGTATTGTACGTGGTCAAGTTGTGCGAGTTGAGACTATTGAGCCTATCCTTGGGTTTTTATGATTCTTTGAGGTTTAAGGTCACCTTTGTTTGCCGAGGATTTGGAAGCTTGTTTAGTTGATTCTTTCGGAGTTGTTGTTTATATTGGGTTCCAGTGTTGGTTATACACGGCCAGTATGGGCTAGCAGTTCGGTATGATATATGCTTTGAAATAGTTGGTTGTGTGCAGATCTGATAGAGCAGTTAATTCGAGCAAAGGGAATAAGTTGAAGGTATATGAAACTTCCCATGGCTAGATGGTAACTTTGAACCCCAGGCACCCTTTTTTCTTGCCTTCGGGGTGTTTTGGCTTTATATTCATGGTATGGTGGACTTCTTTCCGAGGTGATCTTAGTAAGATGACTTCAAATAAGAATGGTGTTCGAGTATTCAGAGTTGCAGTGGTGTTATTAGAGTTTGGAGCTTAGTGATGATTATGGACTTGGTGGCAGGCTTACCACACTCCTTGCAGAGGCTTGGTTTTGTTTTTTTGTTTGTTGGACAGGTTGACCTGGCTCCTTCGTCTTCAGTTAACTCAGATTTGGTCCGATTTAGCGAGGTTGGTTTTGTTCTATAGCTTGGAGGTTCTCCGTCAACACAAAGTAGTCATATATGCCTCTCCTAACTTTGGTATGCGAATTTCAGTGGGATTCAGATGGGTTGATCAGTTGGGTTTAGTTAGCGAGTTTGGTATTGGCAAAAGTGTTCTTCCATTGCTTGATGGTTAGTCGGGTCAGGTAACTCCAGTTTTGAGGACTTTCTACTGGTTATCTTGGATGGAAAAAGTTAGTAGACTTTAGTTTGACCTCGGTAGAACTTGAGTATAAAGGGTGACTTCATTCATGGTAGAGTATAAGCGAAGGCTGTGTATTTTTGGGGTTTTAGTTTGTGGTTCGATGGTAGTTGGGTGTTCAACTTGTATGCAACCTCTGGTTATGGTGTGAAAGGGTTCTGTTCAGGATAAAAGGGATTTGCGGATCAGCAGGTCATAAGTTAGAGTTTTGGGTTTATGGCTTTTCTGGTAAATTAGGTTGTGTTTTCGAAGATTTAAGTTTTGTGTGTGTATGGCCTTGCTTCTCTGGTTTTGTGTTATGATAGTGCCTTCTTGTTGAGGTTCAGTTTGGGTTGGCAGACCCTTTTGAGTTTTGGAGGTTGAGTTGGAATCTAGCTTTGCTAGTAAGGGGTTTAGGCTTGGTTACCTTCGATGGTTCTGTTGGGTGTCGTCCGGCCGAGGAGGCTACCCAGGTTGTCCGAGAGAGTGGTACGGGTTGTGTTTCCGCTATTCTTTTAATCTCTAGTCTATCCTTCTTTCTTGACCTTCGGGGACGAAAGTCTTTTTAGTAGTAGATGATGTAATGACCCTTCCAATCATTTACGTGTTTTTGCCTTTCTTGTAGCGTTAGAGCTTACCTGTAGTGGCCCTTAGTCATTTATGGCTTGTTGGGACTGGTAGTTTAGTGCTCGGGCCATTTGCTTGGTCTTTTTGGCAATTCCTTGTTTTCGAACTTTTAGCTTTTGAAATTGTTGACTCCAGTCAACATTCTTGGTGAACGTGCTCGGAATCAAATTCCGACAGTTCTATTAGCTCCGGAGCATGGACTTTGGTCTAGAGGGACCTTTGGTCAGTATCTGGGAGATTTTCAACTTGGAATTCTCTCTTGTTATATGTTTTTAGTCCAGTTGGGCTGGTTTGGTTGACTTTGGTCAACATTCAGAGAAGATAGCCTCGGATGGGAATTTTGTCTGCACCGTTAGCTCCGGAATGCCGAGTTTGGGTAAGGTAGGTGGTTGGGTCAAACCCCGGGTGAGCCGCGCTCATTTTGGGTGTTCGGTTGGTTGTGATAAGTGTTGACTTGGGTCAATATTTCTCCAAGATGACCTCGTATGGAAGTTTCGTAGACTCTGTTGAGTCCAGAATGTCGTTTCCACTCCGTTAGCATTATTGATTTTTGAGTATCGATTTCCGATTGTGCCCAAAATTCCCCGTGGGAGTTTCTAGTTTTGCTGTATTTTATTGCAGGCAGGGCCCTCGGCGCCAATGCCACCCAGGCAGCACGATCGTGCTAACCTGTGCATTCTATCAGCACCGATGGCGCCGTGCCGGTGTATGCGCGATTGCGCACCTCCAGCGGAATAGAACTGAGGCGCCTCCGTCTCTCCTGTGCGATGGCGCCATTCTAGCACCAATGGCGCTGCCTTGCGGCCATACACTATAAGTTGCTTTCTCCTTCATTTTTCTTGCATTCTTTTTGTATTTCCCCAACTCCAAATTGATAAGTCTCTCCACCAAGTTGCTCCCATCATTTCATAGCCTTGGGGAATCCATTTAGTTTTGAGATTTTAGCTACTTCTTTGGCAATTGGTAAGTCCTCTTCTTCCCCAAGTTGGTCTTCTTCATCTTTCTCAAACCTACATTGATGCTCATGACCCAAGCTTGGAATATTGTGTAGATTCTGCCCCTCCAGCTTGTGCATGCTAGTGGGCTTGAAGGATTACCCGTGTTGACTTCAATTTCCGTTCTTTTGGTAAGCTTTCTTGCCCAACCTCTGTTTTATTTCTTGAAAATTTCCATCTTAAATTCTCGGCTTTAGCGGGCTGTTTAGGGCCCCAGTTGTTGTTCGTTTTGGCTTAATTTTTGAGCATGCTCTCCTAGGAGGGTAAGGGATACAAGTGTGTTTCTCGTTTCCTATTTCAAGTCGCGGGGACCATAGGCCCATTTGTGACTCGGATTTCAACCTGGTTTATGCTTATGGCATTATGGGTATTGTGGGTTTTGTTTTAATGTGTAGATTACTGTTTTGATGTTAGTGTTGCAAATTGGATCTTCCCAGAGTAGTTCAAGCCCGGACGATGCCATCCCCGTAGCTATTCGTCAGATGACCGGTAGGTTATGGTTTTCCCTACCTAGACTCTGCATATATAGTTTATAACTATATTAATTAACATCCTTGGTTGGGTTGTTATAGGTTGGTACCCCAGACCTTGTCCGCCTAGTTCATCCGTTTATTTCATATGTTGTTTGTATTATTCGCGTTGTATTGTATATTACCCTTGTGGTCCTGTGCGGCCTTGTATTGACTCTGGAACATAGATGGTGTGTTATTTGGGAATTTTCAAGAATTCCGAACATAGAGATATCCTTTTAGGCTGGTTATGTCTGCTGAGTAGTTTCTAGGCCTATGCAGGGCTGATAGGAATTGTTGTGAGCCATTGGGCTAATTTATATTTGTGTGCTAGCATATCATCCATGAAAATGGTTTTCCCCTGTATGTTTTACTTCGGTTTAGGCTGCGAGCCACTATAGATGGTTTTCCTAAACTTGCATGGCCACGGTGGCCCATTTTTGGTTCAATTGATGATAGAAAAGGGGATTTTGGATGATTTTGCATTGATTTTACTACTGGTACTAGTATTTGCCGGGCAGAGCACCAGACTTGATTTTATTACTGATACTATTCTCTATCGAGCAGAGCACTAGACTTTCTTTACTACAGTTTTAGACCCGGCCACACTCCGGGCACCCTTTGAGAGGGTTAGTGAGACTTTGATCACTGATTTAGACTAGAGTATACTTCGGTCACCTTTTGAGAGGGTCTTTTGAGGTTACTACTATTGTTTTAGACCCGAGTCAAAGCCCAGCATGTACTATGAGGTTTCAAGTTTTGAGCTACATTTGAGACTTAGCCACTGACTTTAACCCGGACTTGATTCTGGAGAATATGTTTTGAGATTGAATTTTTTTTATGTGGTCGATAGGTAGACCTCCATGGACCCCTTTCATTCCTGGGCCAAAGGCTACGAGCCGATGCAGCGTACCAGGAGGGGGGGTACGGTGGAGGATAGGTACACAGAAAAGAGCCTTCCATATATCCCGCCTCTATATGAGCCCGAGGGGTACCTGAGAGGGAACATACCAGTTACAGGCACATCATATCATATCATGCATTTGATTCCTCCCTTGTTTTCTATGTGTTTATTGTACGCTCTAGTTTTATGGGTGGCTGGAGGGTTTGTATTTACTTGATTGCATTCCTCGGTAGTCCGGGCGGCCGTTGGGACTGTAGGTAGATTATATTTATTCTTGTCTTTATTTAGAGCTTGTCTTGGCACTCGGTTATCGAAGGATTAGTGATGGTTAACCTATTGAGGCTTTGGTTGTAGTATTTCTAATTACCGAGAGGGCTAGGGAGTCCTATCTTATTGAGGCATCTTTGTGTGGCCTTTTGAGCAGAGTGTGAGTCTCTGGTTCTATCCTTGTCGGGATTTGAGTGGTATCTCTCGGTTATTATGAGTTAGTTATTCCATCCTAGGGTTGTACTTCTGAGGTGAATTTCCTGTTTATGCTATCATGTGATTGGATTGGTGCTATGATTTCCTTACACTTGTTGATTCCATTTTGAGTATGTTAGAATGCTTTGCGTCTTTACCCTTTACTTGAGGTTACCAGTATACCGCCATTTTCTCAACTCGCTCTCTCTTTTTTTACTTATATTTTTGTGCAAGGAACCCAGGTGCGTTCTCTTTTCCTTCACATGCGATTCTTTGTAATTGTATCCTCTATGCTAGCATGTTTTACTTGTAGCTTTTGGTTGCCTATTCTCTGTGCTAGCTCCTTGTGCTTCCTTTATTGCTTCAGTGACTATTTTCTTACTATCTGTTACTTACTATTTTTATATTTTATATGCGCTCAGTCGGCCGATGATACCTACTGAGTACCCGTTATTTTGTTGCTCATACTACACTTCTGCACTTTATGTGCAGATATTAGTTGAGCTTTCACTGTTGATCGCGTTGGAGACTTGTGCAGATTGTGGATATTCAAGACTAGGGTGAGCGCCTGATGGTCGGGGTTTGACCGTATCTCATCTTTTGGCACTGTTACTCCTTGTACTTTTGGAAACAAATTGTATTGTATTTTATTACTTCTAGCACTTGTACTCTATTAGAAGCTTATGTACTATCGATACCAAGTCTTGGGGTTGGTGTAGCTTTTTTATGTATATATTTGAGTTTTGATTTTGCTTTTTCTACTTTTACATTTTGCTTCCGCTTATTTCTGCTTAGTGTGCGTTTTTGTTAGGAACTAGACCATTACTTACTGTTCCGGGCTACGGGGATTGGTCCTCCTACTGGGGGGTTGTAGGTTCCATCATGACCTGAGAAATTGGTTCATGACAATTAGGAAAGTCAAAGGATTACATTAATTCTCGCTATGACTTGAAAGTAATGGGGATAAGGAAGGAGTTGCATCCAGTAAAAGATAATACAAATGGCAAAGTATACTTAGCTAAATCCTATTTTTTCATGAATCTAGAAGAAAAAAATGTATTCTGCATAGTGTTTAAAAATGTCAAATTATCAAAAAGGTGTGCCTCGAACATATCAAATCGTGTAGACGTGGAACAAATGAAGATATCAGGCTATAAGAGCCATGATGCTCATATTATGATGCACTACTTGATGCAAATTGCAGTTCGTAAATCATTGCCTAAGAATGTTGCAGCAATGTTGATTAGGTTGGGGAACTTTTTCAAAGCCATATGCAGTAAGGTAGTAAAGTGGGCATACCTAGAGGGATTGTAGGCTAAAATCAAAGAAATTGAATGTGAACTTGAAAAGATATTTCCTCCAACCTTTTTTGATATAATGGAACATTTGCTTATCCATTTTGTAGGAAATTAAGTTGGGGGTGTCCAAATCATCTTTTATATGTATCCCATGGAGAGAGAATTGGGTGAATTAAATGACTTTGTTCGTAATCGGTATAATCTGAAAGCTTCAATAGTAGAGAGGTTTATTTCCCAAGAGTGTTTGACCTGTTGTTCAAGATACTATATGACGGAGTGAAAATAAGCTTCAGGTACCAAACCGAGGATGACAAGGATGCTGAACAAGATCTAGATAATGTACCAACTGTATTCCCGAAGTTAGGTAATCCAATTTGAAAAGAGAAGAAAATAAAAGGAATTCCTTATAAGATGGATCAACAGTTATCTTTTGAAGCACATCGATATATACTATTTAACACCGGGCATGAACAAGTCGAGGATTTTATCAAGAAAGTCTTTATATTTTGAACTTTATTTATTTTGTTACTATTAGTGTACTGTAAACTTCAGTTATAAATGCTTAATGGTTGTACTTGAAAAATTCATTGCAGGGAACATAAAGTTATAATTGACAGTACTGTTAGATTAAATGCATGGACAAGAGCAAGGATTCATAGTCAAGAATTTGGAAACTGGTTCAAAGAGAAAGTTGATACAGTTGAAGTTCCTAATTAGTTTGGTGGCTAGCTAAAGGGCCTAATAAGGTGGAAACTAGATGCTATACTACCTATTTCATTAATGGATATCGGTTTCATACATTACAATAGGATTCCACACGAAAATCTCAAAATAGTGGAGTGTCTTTGGATGCGACAACTGATAGTTTTGCTAGTTCCCGAGATCAGAATCCAATTAATGGAAAGGTTATCTATTATGGTGCTATTCAAGATATTATCGAGCTCGATTAATATGGTTGTTTTAGTGTTGTACTATTTAGATGTGCTTTGTATCATAATGAAAAAGATGAATTTGGGTTGACCAATGTGTAGTTCAACAGATTACATAGTACAGATGACCCTTTTGTGTTGGCGTCTCAAGTGCATTAGGTATTTTATGTGGAGGATCCAACTGAAATGGATATTTATTATGCAAGGAATAAAGTCCCCATTGATATGTATGACTTGGAGGAAGAAAACTATCCTAACATAGGAGAGACATTTTAGAGGGAGCCTACTGAAGACATTGGTCCCTCAAACACAACACCCGATGTTGATATTAGATGGTCAAGATAAGATATCCCCATTGATATTGTTGATATGCCAACTAACGCACAACTTTTATAAGATACAACTATGGAAATATCAGAAGAGGAGGATGATTATGATGGTACTGATTGGGATTGGATGGAGGTGGTTGATTAAATAACAGATTTCAGAACTTCTCTAGCAAGTTTAAACATTTGTCTAAATGCTAGTTGCCTAGTACTTGTTTAACTGGAATATTTTGGTGTGCTGTAATAGATAAAAAAATTCATTTTGTTGGCTCATTGATTAGAGATTAAGACCTAGTTTCTTGTACACTTTTGTTGTTAGTATCAACCTAATGCTCCTTATTAATCCTATATATTTAACAATGAATTTTGATCATGGTTTTAGTTTTTTTGAGTGAGTGATAAAGGGCTTTTGATAACAAAGTTTGGTTATGTTCTTAATTATATCCTCATTATTCATTTTTTATTTATTTTTTTTCTTAAAATTTTGTGTTGGTCAATTGCTTTAATTTTCCAGGACATTTAATATCTGATTTAGTGAATCATTGGGGGGTTCGGAGAATCTTCTTCAATACTGACTAACTAGAGTTACAGAAAAGTTTGACACTATTACTTGTTTGTTTTATCTATATGAAAAATAAAATACCCTACTGTTTATGTTGAACTGTCTATTTCCTGAACTAGAGTGTCCATGTTCTTAATGTTGTTATTTTAGCTTTTCTCTGCTACTCTATTAGTAGTAGCTAGACTGATTAATATTTAAGCCATTTGTAAGGTAATGTGATGCTTACGTGCAGTTTTTTTTGCTAGATTCAGCAGTTATGAGTCTAAAGAAAAATAAAAATGGGAAGCCAAAGAAGTACATGACGGCTGGAAGTCTTACATCTATGACATGCAAATGGGTTTCATCATTGAAAACAAAACTAACTACTGAACATATTCTATGTCAAAACTCTTCTGCTGATCTAGTAGCACAAGCTATGCAGGAAATACTACCTTGAAAGTCTGTAAGTCTAAAAGCACAAGCTATACTAGAACAAGTGCCTCGGAGGTCTATGAGTCTAAAAGCACAAGCTATACAACAACAGTGACTCAGAAGTCTCCTCAGAAGTGTATGAGTCTAAAAGCACAAGCTATACAAGAACAACTGCATCGAATGTCTCCTCAAAAGTCTGCTAGTCTGATAGCACAAGGTATACAGAAATAAGTGCAACAAAATTCTTAGAATTCTACTATTGCAAAAGCACAGGTTGGTAAGGAACTAATTCCACAAGTGTCTCAGAAATCCTCCAGTAATGTTGAAGCATAGGCTGTGAAGGAACCAATTCAATGGGTTACTCAGAATTCTACCGCTCTAAAACTACAAGCTGGTTAGGAACAAGTTCAACAAGTGACTATAGATTCTTCCACTATAGGAATAAAAGTTACAGAGGAACAAATGCAACAATTTCCAAGAGATTCTTCAACTCTAGAAGGAGAAGATGTAATGGACCAAGTTCAAGAAGAACCTATACTTGATTCGAGAGAAAATGATCAATCCGAAGAACAAGGCAAGAACATATAAATACACTTTTAACTATCGAGTCAGTTTACATTGTTGTTTAATATGTTGTTTAACGTTGATCGTACCATTGTAGGCCTTTTGAGTCAAAAGAAAAAGAGTGAAAGTACAATAATGCAACATGTAAATGCTTGAAAAGATCGTAAAGCCATTGTTCTGAATAGGTACAAACAACCAATTGGTCGTACAAAAGCAGTAGTAGCAGCGCTGAGTAACTTTCTTTGATCTTTGGCAAGAAATGCCATGCTTTGTCCACTTCAGATGCACAAGTGGAGTAATGTGGATACCAAAGAAGATTTATGGGAATATAGCCTGGTCTGCTTTCCTACTTCCCTAATTTTAGTTAAAAATATTTTGTAGTTTTTATATTACTAACCCAAAGAACAAATTGTAGGAGAAATACAATATTCCTGATGCTAGAAAAAAGTGTGTTTTGAGTGGAATTTAGTCTGCTCGGAGGAAGTACAAAAATTATTTGTATACGAAGCACTATATACCATTTGCTACTGACGCTCTTCGATTGGCAAACAAGCCCGACGAAGTTTCAAAATATGATTTCAAGGATCTTCTCAAGTATTGGGCCAGTGATGAATTCAGGTTAGATATGAATCATTGATACTTTAAGTTGGTTTTCTTTGATGTATATTCTTCAATACAGTTTTAGAATTATAAGAACACAGTTTTGTATGATCATTATGAATGAAAGAAACTAAGAAACTGATCATCACTCAGGTTATGTATATTCTCATCCACTTGACTAATGTTTATGTTCTTGATTTCTCGATTAAGTATATTTCATAACTCTATTATTTGCAAAAAATGAGTGAAACAAATACAAAGAATCGAAAAATATTGAAGAATCTACATAATGCTGGTAAAATAAGTTTTGTTGTGATACGCGACAAATTGGTGTGTTCTCTTCTTAAATCATTAATTATGGATATCCTATCATTAAAAGTTTATTAATACTAAGTTTTATGTAATCAGAAAAAAGAGAAGAAAACCTCCGGTGACATATCACTTAAGGAAATCTTTGTGGCTACAAGATCAAAGAAACCTGGTCGAGCATACAAGGGCACTGATGAGGATACAATTACTAAAATTGTATTAATCATCTTTATTTTTGACATTGTTTACTTGTTATTATATAGGCTTAGTTTGATTAACTTCAGTTCTCTTCATTTGAACTTGATTTGTAGGCTGAAATGGAAAGAGTGCAAAGTCAACAAAGTGAAGAAGGCCAAGAATTTGTTGAAGGTTTTACCACTATCATGGGACCTGAACCTCCAGGATTTCTGAGATTTTATGGGCGAGGAGTTACTAAAACTACTCTAAAAGGGAAGAAAAGTGTTGAGTCCTCTGTAACTCCTACCAATGGGATGCAAAAAAAGTTGGATGAATTGAAAGATAGGATGGTGGAAAAGTTAGAACAGCAAAAAAAGAGCATATGCCATGAAGTTACAGTTGACATCCTTGGACGACTTAATCGTATGTACCCTGGTCTTCAATTGGATGCTGATATGTTGGAACTAGCTTGTGGTCAGTCATAGCAGAAAGGTATCCAACCAATCAATCGATCGTCTCCCAGTAGCAACAATCAAGGTATGATTCTCCTCTTCTTATTATTTTTCTTCTTCTTCTTATTTATTCTTAGTTGTCTATTGGGAAGGTGTTGGAAATTTTTTTCTTTCATTGCTCTATTTCAGTTTTAATTCATCTACCAATTATCCCAAAGTTGTTTTCAAGGTCAAATGTTATGGTTCTCTGTATCTGTGATGTTATTCACATTGTGTAGTTTTGGTATTTATACTTTAGAATCTGTATGTGTGTGTGATTTTATGTATGTGTGATTTTTGTCTTGGTTTTGGTTTTGGTTTTGGTTCTAGTTTTGGTATCCAAATGTTGTGGTTTTGGTTTTGGTTTTGGTATTCAAATGCTATAGTTTTGGTTTTGGTATTCAAATGATGTGGTTTTGTTTTTGGTTTTCGTACAAGTGTTCAAATGTTATGGTTTGGGTTAGGGTTTTGGTATTCAAATGTTGTAGTTTTGGTTTTGGTTTTGGTTTTGCTATTCAGATATTGTGGTTTTGGATTTGGTTGTCACGACCTGCTTTTTCAGGTCATGATGGAACCTACAACACCCTAGTAGGCGAACCAATCCTTGTAGCCTAGAACGATTAGTAATGGAATACTACCTAACCAAAACGCACAATAAGCAGAAATAAGCGAAAGAAGAATGTAAAGGTAGACAAAGCGGAAGCAACACCCGAATATATACATAAAGGAAGCTACACCAACCCCAAAACTTGGTATCGACAGTACATAAGCTTCTAATAGAGTACAAGTGCTAGAAGTAACAAAATACAATACAAGTTTGTCTCCGAAAGTACAAGGAGTAACAAATACAAACGATGAGATATGGTCAAGCCTCGATCGTCAAGCGCTCACCCTAGTCTCTAATATCCACAAAAACTGCATGAGTCTCCAACGAGATCAACGGTGAAAGCTCAACTAATATCTGCACCAAAGAAGTACAAAAGTGTAGTATGAGCTCCAAAACAGCGGGTACTCAGTAGGTATCATCGGCTGACCGAGCGCATATAGGATATAAAAATAGTAAGTAACGGATAGCAAGAAAGCGGTAACTGAAGCAATAAAGAAAGCACAAGGAGCTAGCACAGAGAATGGACAACCAGAGCTACAAGTAAAAAATGCTAGCACAGAGGATACAATTACACAGAATCACAGGTGAAGGAAAGGAGAACGCACCTGGAGTCCTTGCACAACAATATAAGTAAGCAAAGAGTGAGCGACAGAGTTGAGAAAATGCAGTATACCGGTAACCTCAAGTAAAGGGAAAAGACGCTAAGTAGTCTAACATACTCAAAATGGAATCAACAAGTGTAAGGAAATCATAGCACCAATCCAATCACATGATAGCATAAACAGGAAATTCACCTCACAAGTACACCCCTAGGATGGAATAACTAACCCATAATAACCGAGAGATACCGCTCAACTCCTGACAAGGATAGAACCAGAGCCTCACACTCTGCTCAAAAGGCCACACAAAGGTGCCTCAATAAGATAGGACTCCCTAGCCCTCTCAATAATCAGAAAATCCTCAACCGAAGCCTCAACATGTTAACCATCACTAATCCTCCAATAACCGAAAGCCAAGAGGAACTCTAAATAAAGATTGGAGTAAATATTATCTACCTACAGTCCCAACGGCCGCCCATACAATCGAGTAATGCAATCAGGTGAAAATAAACCCTCCGGCCACCCATACAATCGGAGTTTACACTGAACACACAACAAACAAGGGTGGAATCTGAGTGAAACATGCATAATGAGGATATGATGGAATCAGTAATAGTAACTCTGTATGCACCTCCCCCAGCACACTGGCAGGAGGACCCATGGTGGGTCGTGCCCGCTATACCTCATCCTACACCGTATACCCCTCCTCTGGCATGCTCGGCCCTTTATCCAGGTCCTTGAATAATAGAGCCCATGGAGGTCCCTGACCACATACAGTAACAACCATAAAATCTCAGAGAATCAGAACCTCAAAGTACATGCCCGGAATCGAACCGGGTCTAAAACAGTAGTAATAATCTCAAAAGACCCTCTCAAAGGGTGCTTCGGTCTAAATCAGTGATCCAAGTCTCAGCAACCCTCTCAAAGAGTGCCCGGGGTGTGGCCGGGTCTAAAATTGTAGTAAATCAAGTCTAGTGCTCTGCCCGGCAGAGACTATTATCAGTAATAAAATCAAGTCTAGTGCTCTGCCCAGCAGAGACTAGTACCAGTAATAAAATTAGTGCGAAATCAACAAAAATTGCCTTTTCTATCATCAACCGTACAAAAAATGGGCCCTCGAGGCCATGCAAGTTTAGAAAAATCGCTTGTAGTGGCTCGTAGCCAAAACTATCATAAAACATGCAGGGTAAAACCTTTTTCATGTATGATATGCTCGCACACAAATACAAAATTGTCCCAGCGGCTCACAATAATTCCTATCTTCCCTGCTCAGGCCCAGCAGCTACTCAGCAGACATAACCAGCCTAAAAGGATAATTTCTATGTCTGGGACTCACGGACATTCCCCAGATACCCCACCATCTATGTTCCAGAGTCAATACAAGGCCGCACAAGACCATAAGGGTAATATACAATACTACGCGAATACTACAAACAACGTATTAATTAAATGGATGAACAAGGCGGACAAGATCTGGGGTACCAACCTATAACAACCCACCCAAGGATGTTAATTAATGCAGTTATAGCCAATATATGCTGAGTCTAGATAGGGGAAGCCATAACCTACATGTCGTCCGACGAATAGCTGCGGGGATGGTGTCGTCCAGGCTCGAACTGCTCCGGGAAGCTCCAAATCGCGAAACCACTATCAACACAATAATCTACATATCAAAACAAGATTAACGATACCCATACTGCTAATATTTTAGCCGTGTCGAAATTTGGGTCAAGAACGAGCCTGTAGGCCCCGCAACCTGAAACAAGAAATGAAAAACACACTTGTGTTCCTTACTATCCCGGGAGCGCATGCCCAAAAATTGGGTGAAAATAGACAACAATTGGGGCTCAAAACAGCCTGCTCAAGTCAAGAATTAAAGAAGGAATTTCAAGAAATACTTCCAAAAATTAAACAAAAGAAACTTACTACCACGAGAAGACGAGCTACAGGAGTAAGAACTCAGAATCCATGATCATGCAAAGCTTAATAGGGCAGATTCTACAAGGGATTTTCAAGCTTTGAGAAATGGCAACCATGGAGGTTTTCCAAACAATTGGATAAGAACAACTTGGGGAAGAAGAACTTACCAAAATCTACAAAGAAACGAGGCTTTCCAACCCAATTGATGAATTCCCCAAGCTAAGACTAAAAGAAGAACTTTGGTGGAGAGGATTTTTAGTTTGGAGCTGGAACTAAATGAGAAATAAGGATGGAAAAACGATGGCCCAAGAATTTTATAGTTGCTGGTAGCTAGTCAGTGCTATCGCGCTAAAGGAGAGCGATCGCGCTGAAGGAAAACTCCCAGGCCAGCGCTATCGCGCTAGAGGAGCGCGATCGCGATGAAGGAAAAAACTCATACCAGCGCAATCGCGCTAGAGGAGCGCGATCGCGTTGAAGGGGAAATCACAGGCCAGTGTTATCACACTAAAGGAGCGCGATCCCGCAGAATGCCATCAGAACAAAAAAAACCAGCATCAACTAAAACTTCTATGGGGCATTCCAGGTACAATCAGAACCGGATACTCACAAACCAAATATGCTATTTGACTGGAAACGACGTTTCGGACTTAATGGAATCGACAAAACTTCCATATGAGGTTGTTTCAGAAGAATGTTGACCCAAGTCAACACTAGCTAATGCCAAGCGAGCATTCAAAATGAGCCCGGCTCACCCGAGACCCAAACCAACCACCTACCTAACCCAAACACAGCATTCGAGAGATAACAGCGCTGACATAATTTCCATCTGAGGCAGTCTTCTCCGAATGTTGACCAAAGTCAACCAAACCAGCCCAACTAGCCTGAAAACATAGAACGAGAGAGAATTCCAAGGTGAAAAGCTCTTGGATCCCGACCAAAGGTCCCTTTAAACCAAAGTCCACACTAAAGAGCTAACAGAACTATCGGAATTTGATTCCGAGCACGTTCACCAAAGATATTGACCGAAGTCAACGAATTCAAAAGCCTAAAGCTCTAAAACAAGGAATGGCCAAAAAAGACCAAGCAAATGGCCCGGGCACCAAACTACCGGTTCGCATAAGCCATAAATGACTTGGGGCCGCTACGGGCAAGATCTAACGGTATAGGAATGGTGAAAACGTGTAAATGACCAGGAGGGTCATTACATCATCCACAACTAAAAAGACTTTCATCCTCGAAAGTCAGGAAAGAAGGATAGACTAGAGATTAAAAGAACAGCAGAAATATAGCCCGCACTACTCTCTTGGATAACCTGGGTAGCCTCCTCGGCCGGACGGCACCCAACAGAACAGAACCATCGAAGGCAACCAAGCCTAAACCCCTTACTAGCCAAGCTAGATTCCAACTCAACCTCCAAAACTCAAAAGGGTCTGTCAACCCAAACTGAACCTCGAGAACCTCAACCAGAAGGCACCAATAGAACATCAAAACTAGAGAAGCAAGGCGATCAAAACACAGAACTTGAGTCTTCCAAACCACAACCAAATTTACCAGAATAGCCATCAACCCAAAACTCCAACTTATGAACCCGTTGATCCACAAATCTCTTTTATCCTGAACAGAACCTTTTCACACCATAACCGGAGGTTGCATACAAGTGAAACACTCATCCACCACCGAAGCACCAATTGAAACCCCAAAAATACACAGCCTTCACTTACACTCCACCATGAATGAAGTCACCCTTTATACTCAAGTTCTACCAAAGTCAAACTAAAGTCTACTAACTTTTTCCATCCAAAATAACACCCCGTAGCATGTCCTTGAAAACTGGAGTTACCTGACTCGACTGACTATCAAGCAATGGAAGAACACTTTTGCCAACACCAAACTCGCTAACTGAACCCAACTGATCAACCCATTTGAATTTGACTGAAATCCGCACTCCAAGGTTAGGAGAGGCATATATGACTACCTTGTGTTGACGGAGAACCTCCAAACTATAGAACTAAACCAACCTCGCTGAATCAGACCAAATCTGAGTCAATTGGAGGCGAAGGATCCAGGGCAACCTATCCAACAGACAAAAACCCAAAACCAAGCCTTTGTAAGGAGTGCGGTAAGCCTACCACGAAGCTCGAAATCACTGGCTAAGCTCCAATCTCTGAGAACACTGCTGCAACTTCAAATTACTCAAACACCATTCTGAGCCGAAGTCGTTTTACCAAGCTCACCTCGGGAAGAAGTCCACCATACCATGAATACCAAGTCAAAATATCTCGAAGGCAAAGGAAAAGGTGTCTGGGGTTTCGAACTGCCATCTAGCCCTAGGAATTTGCATATAAATTCAACTCACTCCCTTGGCTCGAATCAACCACTCTACCAGATTTGCACACAACCAACTATTTCGAAGCATATATCATACTAAACTACTAGCCCATACTAGCCGTGTCTAACCAATACTAGAACCCCATATAAACAACAACTCCAGAAGAATCAACTAAACAAACTTTCAAATCTCGGCAAACGAAGGCGACCATAAACCTCAAAGCATCATTAGAACCTAAGGATAGGCTCAAAAGTCTCAACCTATACAACCTGACCACGTACAATACATCACCGCTGGTTCTAGAACTTACACCACTACATCTGTCCAATGAAGATGGAAGAAACTTCATACCATGAAGAGCACCGTTGAAATCAGGAATATACAGCCCAAAACAGAGGTTATCCAAGGACTAAGTATCCAAGGCCAATAGCCGCATCCAAAACTAAAGTAAAAGAAGCTAAGTTGCACGCACCCACTGCCTCCCGGCACTAGGATGCTGCAACTAAATAGAAACTTCCACGAACCATTCGATGAAACCTGTCAAGCCATGATTCTGAACCCTAAATTCGAAATTGCCAACCAAAGCCTTTGTCGAAACCATATGCTGCCAATGAACCCTTAAGAACCCAAGCCAACTAGGCTTGAATATACAAGTTGCCAACACTGCCACTGCTACCAAAACATAAACCAATCGATGGAAAACCCACTACAATGTGTAGATGGCTGAATCAAATCACCAACGCACAATCTCAAAGCAAACCTTCATCGCCACCTCAGTCAACTACTAAGACACATAAACACTAACACAGATTCATCTCCTCCCTTTTTTACTAAACAAAATCCTTCTGTAGCGCATACTAAATCTTACAAATCCTTGCTCGAATAAGAACCTGAAGCCATTACCTTATTCCTCATAGCTACACGTCAAACTCAATAAAGTAGGAGAAGAATGGGCCGGATGCCCACCTCACCCAAAATGCTACGAATACTAACCCAACCATGAGGTTACGAACAACACTTAGTCAGAAGTGCTAAAGTTAAAACCCAATAACAATGCCAACATCAAGAGCTCATCCAGAGAACTACGATCAGGATTAGTTCAAACTGGAACTAGGGATAAAACAAAACACCCGACGTACAAGGAACTGGGGGAGACTATGGGAACAATCCACATACCTGCCAACCTCTTAAACTAATCAACAAAGAGAGTTAACTCTAAACACTCGAGAGTCCAAATAGATCTATGCACACTAGCATAACCAACACCTCCAAACTAAGGCAAAATCTCCACTATGGCATAACTACCGGTATCATATCGAACCAACACACATAGATCTCTAGCCACGCTAGATAAAGGCCTAGGCAACAACAATCTAGGACCGCTAGGAAGGAAAACCCAACGCAAGCCTAGAACCATAACAAACTACAAGTGCACTCTACAAAGCCTACCCACAAGCTACAATATCAAGAAAACACTCTCAAGGACATCTCACCTTATCCACTACTAAAGAATAAACTATCAGTAAAACAACACGCAAATACTATAATTCGGGTAGGCAAGCAACTTAACAAGTAGCAAGTAGGCATATAAGCATATAAAAGGTTGAATGGAAAGAATCATAATGCGAGCAGCACTATCACAAGCCAAAGGTAGCTAAATCCTAACCTGGATCAATGATATCAGGAACCTCTACCTCAGGACTACCAAGAGGAGCATCAGACTGACGGAGTCTAACTCTGGACTGAGTAGTCGAAGCATAAGGCTCGGTCATCCATTGTGCGCACAGTCTCTAGCATAATGTCCCATCACCCCACAACCATAGAAACCCAAAGAAGCTCTACTCTGACGCACGGTGCCTGTCGACTCTGGATAGATACCTGAACAACTGAAATGAGAGCCACCTCTAATCATTTGGAGACCACCCCCATAAACCTGTGCACTACCTCTTGCTGCCTGGGGACCACTCTTACTGCCCTACACTCCACCTCTGGCCGGTGGCACTGAAGCCTTGGAAGATGACAACTACTGACCCTGCTGACTGGGAGGAAAAATCTGGGGAGTCTGATGGGATGATCCTACTGGACCTGACTAGCTACCACAGCCTGCACACTCTAAAGGAAAATCCCGAGGACTATGACCTGCACCCTGCCTACTCTGCTCAACATATCCTATACCAATACCCTTAGAAACCCGTGGAACAATTGAAACTAGCCCGATAGACAAGAAATAATGGAGCCGGTCTCCAGGAGAGAATCCCCTACCTCAAGTATGGGAGCCTCAAAAACTATCCTGGTGATGTCGCTTCTTAGCACTACCTCCATAAGCCTCACACCACAAACCCTCAATAGCCCAAGCATGATCCACTACTTCAAAGAAGGTAGTCCCAATTGTAACCAAGTGCTCGGTCATAAAATGAAGAGGTTAAATCAAACCTCCAACAAAACTCTGAACCCTATCAAGCTCCGAAGGTACAACCCTAGCAGTACGCCTAACTATGTCATAAAATCTCACCTCATACTCCAATACCGACAGACAACCCTGATGAAGAACTGGAATCTCAACCCTAACTGAAGCACCACTCACAGAGCCAGGTACTGAAACACTCACCGGAGGACTCAGAGTCCTAGCCATGGTGTCCTGAATAATCGGTGTGACTACAAATCCAATCGAAGGCTGGGCTGGCCCCATACCCCCTACCTGAGGTGGTAAACTCTAACTCTAAAGTCCTAGCGCTGACGAAAGCACTAAAAGATCTGGCACAGAATCATCGACACCAATCATTGTCGAACTCATCTTAGGCATCTGAGAATGAATAAACAACCAAAGTTTAGAAGTCAATAAAGCCAGGAACGCATGATAAGGAGCCAAGAAGATGAAACTTTTCCTAACAACGCCCTGTAGCCTCCAGCAGATAGGATACAGACGTCATCATACCAATCCACGAGACTCTACTTAAACACTTGCCTTTGTACCATGACACCGATGAACCTAGATCTCTGATACCAAGCTTTCATGACCTAATTTCTCAGGTCATGAGGCACCTACAACCCCGCAGTAGGTGAACCAATCCCCGTAGCCCAGAACAGCTAGTAATGGGATACTACCTGACAAAAATGCAGAATAAGCAGAAATAAGCGAAAGTAGAATATAAAGGTAGACAAGCGGAAGCAACACCTGAATATATACATAAAGGAAGCTACACCAACCCCAAGACTTGGTATCGACAATACAAAATCTTCTAATAGAGTACAAGTGCTAGAAGTAAAGAAATATAATACAATTTGTCTCCGAAAGTACTAGGAGTAACAGTGCCAAAAGATGATATACGGTCAAGCCCCAACTATCAGGCGCTCACCCTAGTCTCAAATATCCACAATTTGCACGAGTCTCAAACGCGATCAACGGCAAAAGCTCAACTAATATATGCACAAAAAAAGTGCAGAAGTGTAGTATGAGCACCAAAACAATGGGTACTCAGTAGGTATCATTGGCCAACTGAGCGCATATAGGATATAGAAATAGTAAGTAACAGATAGCAAGAAAGCAGTCACAGAAGAAATAAAGGAAGCACAAAGAGCTAGCACAGAGAATGGACAACCAAAAGCTACAACTGAAACATGCTAGCACAGAGGATACAATTACACAGAATCACAGGTACAGGAAAGGAGAACACACCTGGAGTCCTTGCACAACAATATAAGTAAGCAAAGAGAGCAAGAGAGAGTTTAGAAAAGGTGGTATACCGGTAACCTCAAGTAATGGGAAAAGATGCAAAGCAGTCTAACATACTCAAAATGGAATCAACAAGTGTAAGGAAATCATAGCGCCAATCCAATCACATGATAACATAAACAAGAAATTCACCTCACAAGTACAACCCTAGGATGGAATAACTAACCCACAATAACTGAGAGATATCGCTCAACTCCCAACAAGGATAGAACCAGAGCCTCACACTCTACTCAGAAGGCCACACAAAGGTGCCTCAATAAGATAGGACTCCCTAGCCCTCTCAATAATCAGAAAATCCTCAATCGAAGCCTCAACAATTAAACTATCACTAATCCTCCAATAACCGAAAGCTAAGATGAACTCTAAATAAATATAGGAGTAAATATAATCTACCTACAGTCCCAATGGCCGCCGATACAACCGAGGAATGCAATCAAGTAAAAATAAACCCTCTGGCCACCCATACAACCAGAGCCTACACTGAACACAAAGCAAACAAGGGTGGAATCACTGAAACATGCATGATGATGATATGATGGAACTGGTAATAGTAACTCTGTATGCACCTCCCCCAGCACAGCCACTGCACCGGCAGGAGGACCCATAGTGGGTCATACCAGCTATACCTCATCCTACACCATATACCCCTCCTTTGGAATGCTTGGCCCTTTGTCTAGGTCCTGGAATGGCAGGGCCCATGGAGGTCCCTGACCATATACAGTAATGACCACAAAATCTCAGATAATCAGAACCTCAAAGTACATGCCCGGAATTGAACCGGGTCTAAAACAGTAGTAGTAATCTGAAAAGACCCTCTTAAAGGGTGCTTGGGGTGTTCTCGGGTCTAAATCAGTGATCAAAGTCTCAGCAACCCTCTCAAGGGTGCCTGGGGTGTGACTGAGTCTAAAACTGTAGTCAATCAAGTCTAGTGCTCCGCCCTGCAGAGACTAGTATCAGTAATAAAATCAAATCTGGTGCTCTACCTGGCAGAGACTAGTACCAGTAATAATATCAGTGCGCAATCATCCAAAATCCCCTTTTCTATCATCAACTATACCAAAAATGTCCCCCAGGGCCATGCAAGTTTAGGAAAACCACCTATAGTGGCTCGCAGCTAAAACTGTAGTAAAACATGCAGGGGAAAACCTTTTTTATGGATGATATGCTCGCACACAAATATAAAATTAGTCCAGCGGCTCACAACAATTCATATCAGCACTACACAGGCCCAACAGCTACTCAACAGACATAACCAGCCTAAAAGGATAATTTCTATGTCCGGGACTAGTGTACATTCCCCAGATATCCCACTATCTATGTTCCAGATTCAATACAAGGCCGCCCAGGACCACAGGGGTAATATACAATACTATGTGAATACTACAAACAACGTATGAATTAAACGGACAAACAAGGAGGACAAGGTCTGGGGTACCAACCTATAACAACCCACCTAAGGACGTTAATTAATGCAGTTATAGCCTGTATATGCGGAGTCTAGATAGGGGAATCCATAACCTACCTGTCGTTAGATGAATAGCTGAGGGGATAACATCATCAAGGCTCAAACAATTCTTGGGAAGCTCTAAATCATGAAACCACTATCAACACAATAATCTACACATCAAAACAAGACTAACGATACCCATATTGCTAATATTTTAGCTGGGTTAAAATCCGGGTCACAAATGGGATCGTGAGCCCTGCAACCCAAAATTGGAAACGAAAAATACACTTGTGTTCCTTACCATCCCGGGAGCGCATGCCCAAAAATTGAGCAAAAATGGAAAACAATTGGGGCTCAAAACAGACCGCTCAACTCAAGAATTAAAGAAGGAATTTCAAGAAATACTTCTGGAAATTAAACAAAAGAAACTTACAACCACGAGAAGATGAGCTACGAGAGTTAGAACTTAGAATCCATGATCATGCAAAGCTCAATAGGGCAAATTCTACAAGGGATATTCAAGCTTTGAGAAATGGCAACAATGGAGGTTTTCCAAACAATTGGAGAAGAACAACTTGGGGAAGAAGAACTTACAAAAATCGACAAAGAAACAAGACTTTCCAACCCAATTGATGAATTCCCCAAGCTAAGACTAAAAGAAGAACTTTGGTGTAGAGGATTTTTAGTTTAGAGCTGGAACTAAATGAGAAATAAGGCTGGAAAAACGAAGGCCTAAGAATTATATAGTTGTTGGTCGCTGGTCAGCGCTATGGAGCTAAAGGAGCGCGATCGCGCTGAAGTAAGAGTCCCAAGCCAGCGCGATCGCGCTACAGGAGCACGATCGCGCTGAATGGAAAAACTCAGACCAGTGCAATCGCGCTAGAGGAGGGCAATCACGCTGAAGAGGAATCACAGGCCAGTGCTATCACGCTAAAGGAGCACGATCATGCTGAAGGCCACAATAACCAAAAAAACAGCAACAGCTAAAACTTCTACGGGGCATTTTGGCACAATCGGAACCCGATAATCACAAACCAAATATTCTATTTGAGTGGAAACAATGTTCCGGACTCAACGGAATCGACAAAACTTCCATACGAGGTCGGTTTGAAAGAATGTTGACCCAAGTCAACACTAGCTAATACCAATCGAGCATCCAAAATTAGCCCAGCTCACTCGTAACCCACCAACCACCTACCTAACCCAAACTCGGCATTCCAGAGCTAACGGCGCTGACGAAATTTCCATCCGAGGACATCTTCTCCCAATGTTGACCAAAGTCAACCAAACTAGCCCAACTGGCCTGAAAACACAGAACGGGAGAGAATTCCAAGATGAAAAGCTCCTGAATCCCGACCAAAGGTCCCTCTAGACCAAAGTCCACGCTTCGGAGCTAATGGAACTATCAAAATTTGATTTCGATCATGTTCACCAAGGATGTTGACCAAACTCAATGAATTCAAAAGCCTAAAGCTCTAAAACAAGGAATGGCCAAAAAAGACATTCTTTCAAACCGAACTACCATTCCCCGCAAGCCATAAATGACTTAAGGCCACTACGGGCAATCTCTAATGGTACAAAAATAGTGAAAACATGTAAATGACTGGGAGGGTCATTACATCGGTTCTCTGTATGTATGATTTTACTTAGAATTTTTTGGTTAATTTTATGGATATTAATACTATTAGCAACTTAACGAGCGCTTTGAAGTTACTTATATCACATCTAATGTTATGGTTTTTCATGTCGCATTTAATCTTGAAAATGGATTGTCTTTTGTCATTGAATAGCCTTATGCTAGTATAATAGTGATCCTTCTTATAGGGACTAACTTGATTCTACAAGGTAGTTAATGACTCTATATTGGTGTCCTTGCCTAAATTTGAGAGTATAAGGTTATATTCAAATTTGACTTTGTAATGCATCTTGAAAATCAAAATCTGTTCAAATTTAAGTAATGCATCTATTAAGTATTAAAGGAAGGAAGACAGATTTAGTAAGCATATATTTTTATGCAGTTGCAAGACATTCTACTATATTGAAATGCATCTGTTGGTATGTTCAATTGACATTGACACTTCTAGTATGCTAAAATGCATCTTCTAGTATGTTAAAATGCATCTTTCTTGTAGTATATGTTAATCTATCCTTGCTGGTACTTGACATTAATTGATATGGTACTATTTGGATTACTTTTGTATGTTAATAAACAATAGAATTAACTAAGAAGAACCCATATAAGTGTTGGCTCAATGTTTCCAGTATCCTAGATGTCTGTTTTCTCCTTTCACCTCATCCCTTGGATAGACATCGTAATGCTTCTGTAGACTAGATGTTGGTTTTCTCATTTCACCTCACTGCCTTGGATAAGACTTTGTAATGCATCTGTTAGCCTAGACTTGATAATGATGATTTTATTTGCTGAAGGAAACTTATTGCTTTTCTCATTTATTCTCATGTCACTGCCTATCTTTAATTTGACTAAAATTGAAGTTCTAGCAGATAAATCATGAAAATTGGTTCATAACTTTTATTTATTGACTTTTTTAGGTGAAGAAAATGATCGCAGGGTTAATAAAAGCATGGATGAGGATGACAATTTAGATTTGATTGAAAGTGGTCGAAACTCTTCTATGATCAGCTTTTTTGTTCATATTATGAAGTCTTATTTTTGTTATCCAGTTGATACATGTGCCAACTACTGTATATTTTTCCCATTGATTGTATTGCGATTGATTTTTTGCACCTATGGCGGATGATGTACATTATGACTTGTACATTTTGTATATTTTGCACCAATATAGTGGGTGACATTATGACTCGTATATTTTGTATATTTTGCGCTTGTGGTAGATGTTGGTTTGACTGGGATATATTGAATTAGAATCAATTAGTTTCATTTAGTAATTTTCAACTTTAGTGGTATTTACAATTTTGTATGTAAAATATTTATATTTAAAGCCCAATATATTGAAACATATATGAACTATTCCAATATGTAAAATTGAGCTGTTGCAATAGCATTTTCTAAAGCACATGCTACCAATTGCTGAAACATATGAGAACTATTACAATAGGTAAAAAATAACTGTTACAGTAGCATTTTAAATCAATGTGAAAAACCTATTGCCGTAATGATAATAACTGTCACAATTGAGCATTCAAATCCATTGCAACATATAGTAAAAATTGTTACAAAACTGTAATAACTGTTGCAATTGAGCAACCAAAATCATTGCAACATACATTAAACAACTATTGCAAATAATTAAATAACTGTTGCAATTGAGCTAACAAATCTGTTGCTACAAAGCCAAGAGAACCGTTGGAAAACATCAAATGCAACTGTTTTAAATATTCTAATTGTCATAATAAATAGTCGCTATTGAGAGATGAATAACTGTTGTAATAGGGGTACCTTAAGCAACGGCCTTTGGGACTATTACAGGAAACATTGGCAAATAGATATACTAACATGAGATGGTCCGGCGGGTATATCCCCCGTTTCCATAGTATGGGTAAAACGGTTTGGAGGCCTACATCAACAATTTTTGACATGTTGCCATAGGCCCAATTTCTAGTAGTTTCATCTAGAACGCAAGTTGGGGTTTGATTTCAAATATGTAATTTCTTTATCCATCACTCTAATACAATCATGGGATGTAATATAAAGTGGTATTCACCATTTAATTTGAATTTTGTACTAACTCTTGAAATAAGTTTTGATGGATTAGGGTTCTTGAAAGAGGAAAAAAATGAATAGTAATTTTTGAGAAAAGTGGAATTCTTTTGGGTATTTCTATTGAAGGGAAAAATTTAATATTGAATTAGTTTAACTTAGAAAAATAAGGAATTCACTCTAAACAATGGTTAAGGAATTTGATTAGTTTTTGACATAAGTGAAGAATATTGGAATAAATTATTAGATGAACCTGCGAGTTATTTATGGACATATATGTTATTTTTGTAGTTAATTGATTGTCTATTGGACGGTGGAAGCTAAGTGTTGGCTATGTAAAGGTTACACCCCACGGGTTGAGTTGTTTGAGGACTCGTGGTACTATTGCTATCTAGGAAAATCCAAAGGTATGTAAAACTAAAACCTTCTTTGTCGTTAAGACACGATATGAAGTCACTTGTTTCTCTCCTATAAACGTTAACATATGTTATCTGACATGTAAGTAGAGCCTTTATTGGTATATGTCAAGTACACAGCCACATGCCTTCTATAACCAATTATCTATACTCTCTTTCCACTCAAAATTACTTGTCTTCCTATTTCACACATCTACTTGTTAAGGTTATAATATTCATAGTATTTCTCCTAGTCGAGTATCCATAATGTTTTGTGTGAAAGTGTCATCACTTAAAATTTCTACAGATCACATGATATATTTATCACGTTATAAATAGAATAATATGTCATAGTATAGTTGCATTAGTGTGTCTGATAACATGGAGACATAGTTATAATACAAAATAAAAGAGATAGTGCTTGAATGGATAAATATTAGGCCTAACAAAGTTAGTTGCTATATGGATATTATTACTTGAGTGTCTAAATGATCCTTATCATAATCTACATATCATAGGACTTTAAGGCATTACTTGATAAAAGTTACTCCTAACGCTGGGAGGGTATTCACAGGATTTACTTAGCACACATACGTGATATTATTATGTGCACAGGATTGAGATCAGACCATTATAGTGAGCCCAAATATTATGGTGTACCTCCCTTGTGGCATCATTTGTATTTGGAGTCAACTGGAATATCATGCATTGGTTCTGTAATGACCCTTTTTGTCAGGTTTGCATTTTTACCTTCTTTGCACTTTTAGATCTTACCTCTAGTGGCTTCAGGTCATTTCTAACTTGTTGGGACCAGTGGTTCAGTGCCAAGTCCATTCGTTAGGTATTTATGACCATTTCCCTATTTTAGAGCTTTAACTTAGGAAATCGTTAACTTTAGTCAATATTCTTAGCAAGCATGCTCGAAATCAAATTTTGATAGTTCTCTTAGCTCTGGAGCATGGATTTTAGTCTAGTTGGACCTTTAGTCAGAGAGTGGGAGTTTTTGGTTTGGTTTTATCTCACTTTTTGAGACTTCTATCCAGTTGCACTTGGAAGTTTGAATTTGGTCAATATTTGGAGAAGACGATATTGAATAGGAATTCTGTCAGTGCTGTTAGCCCTGGAATGTCAAATTTTGGCTACAGAGACCTTTGGTTCTGGTCCCGAGGCTTTTGGGCTCATTTTGGGCTACTGAGTTTCATTTTGGCAAAGTTGGATATTTTGCCATAGGGCCACATTTTATTAAATCGACCTCCCTTTGGAATTTTCATCAATTCGATGAGTCTAGAATGCCATTTTTGTTATGGTAGTATAGTTCATTTGCATGCGCGAGGTTCCAATTTAATCTCGGGGATCCATCCTATGACATTATAACTTGAAAAAAGTTGTTGGTTGTTGTTGTAGGTGCAGGCCTCAGGCCTTAATCATGACCGTGAGGGAGGCCACATGATCGCTATGGTTTGCCTCTTTGGGTATCGCTATTGCGAGGTCCCCTTCACGCGATTGCGATAAAAGGCTCGTGGACCGACACCCTTTGCTTTTTGTGATTGCGAGGTTCCTTCTCACGACCGCAATGAAGGCCCTTCCCCATTTTTCTTCGTGACTACGTGGATGACCTTTATGATCACAATGGTCTAGCTAGCATGGTCATTGCGACCATGGGGGGGTCCTTCACAATCGTGATGAAGGACCCCTGGTAGTATATATACTTTTCTCTAATGTTTTATTCTTTATTCAAATGACTTCCACCATTTTTGTTTGACATCTAAGCTCCCTTTTCTATGTGGTATCTTCCTAAGGTGCTGAAATAGTTTATCCGTGGTACGTGGTCGATTTCTAGTTGCAAATTGTAAGTTCTAACCTTTAAATTTCCATTAATCTCTTCAATTGATTCCCAAATTTGTTCTTGAGGTTAGGGGTTGTTTTAGGCCCTTCTCATATTTGAATTATGCTTATTTTCTAAGCATGTAATCCTAGCGACGTCGGGGCCATTATGGTAAATTTTATTTTTGATTTTGGGTTGCAGGGCCTACAAGCCTTCTTTTGACCTGAATTTTGACCCAGCTAAATTATTAGAGTTTTGGGTATTGTTAGCATCATATTGACGAGTAGATTATATTCTTGATAGTTTGATTTCTATTCATGGCTTATCAGAGTAGTTTGGGCTTGGACGACATCTTTCCAACAACTATTCTTTAAACATCAGGTAGGTTATGGCTTACCGATCCTTGAATTTGCTTATATAAAATATAATTATACTATTTAGCATCTTTGGGTTGGGTTTATTAGTTTGGCACCCCAGACCTTGTCCGCTTTCTTTCTGTCCATTTTGACTTCTTACGCTTTGGTATTTGAGCTAGTATGGTAGTTTTACCCTTGACGCCCTGAGTGGCCTTTGATTATGCCTTTAGAGCATAGTTGACAGGATATTTGGGAAATGTTCGTGAGTCCCAGACATTGATTCGCGATTATGAGCTGGTTATTTGTGTTGTAGAGCGGACTGAGCCTGTGCAGGGTCGAAGGTTGATTGTGAGTTGTTAAGCTATTGGTTATATTTGAGAATATCATCATTATCATGAAAAGATATTTTTATGCATTGGTTTACTACTACAAGGTTGCGGGCCTAACCATCACCAGTTCTCTAAACCTTGCATGACCTGAGGGCCCATTTTCAGTTATAAGTCATTATAAATGAATTTAAAACTGGTTTCTTATGGATTTTCTTAGGATAAAAGAGATTATGCAATGGTTTTTCACACTGATACTAGACTCAATTGGGCCAGAGTGCTAGACATGATTTTATTACTGATTTTAAGATGATACTAGACTCAGCAGGGCTGGAGTGCTAGACATGTATTTATTACTGATTTTAGACCCAAATAAACTTTGGGCATGCATATTGAAATTTTGAGAGTTTGTATATGTTCTCGGAGACCTCCATAGACCTTGCCGATCCATAATAAGGGATACATGCCGAGACTGCCAGAGAAGAGGTATATAGGGGAGTAGAGGTATACGGGGGAAGCATTCCATGGGTCCTACTTGATGGGCCAATGTGCACCGAAGTAGGTGCATATAGTACAAATAGAACTTCATATCACATTATACATTGTTTGCATGGTTTCACAATTGTTTGTAGTTTACTAAGTGTATGCTCCTGTAGTATGGGATGTCGAAGGGTTTATTTTCACTTGTATGTATTCTTTGGGTGTATGGGCGCTCATTGGGATTGTAGGTAGATTAGTTCACTTACTCCTATTGTAATTACGTACTAGTTTACTTATGATCATCCTTACCTTGTGGATTGTATTATTAGCATGCTTATGTTTAGTTGTCTTTCTTTCTTCCCGTTATTTGAGGTTATCGGTACACCACCCTGTTTGTTAAACATTCTATATATATTGTTATTACAAGGATCCAGGTGCGTTCTCTACTTTTTCACCTGTATCCTATGATATATCTTTTCTGGATACCATAGTACACTTGTATTCTTTACTGCCTTCTATCTGTTGCTAGCTTCCTTATGTAACACCCTGAACATGTATCCAGCTGTCCAAGAGAAAAATTTTAGAAAAATCCAAGTTCCAGGGACCACGGGTCAAGTCCACGAGTCATGGAAGGTTCCACGAGTCGTGGGAGTGACTCGTGATCCCAGTCCTGTAGAGTGACCTCAGATGCTGATAACAATGAGTCACTTCCACGACTCGTTGAAGCTTCTATGGGTCTAACAGTTGACTCGTGGGACCTCATCAGAGGCCAACCAAGTTCCTTGGGTTCCATGACCAGGTCCCACGACTCGTGGAAATTCCTACGAGTCATCCTGTTAAATGGTGAAACTCCATCAGAGGCCAATCATTTTCTTGACTTCCACGATTCGACCCTACGGCTCGTGGAAGCTTCCATGAGTCAACCTGTTGACTCGTGGAAAGTCTTCTGCAGACTGACTTCTTAGCCTGAGTTCTACGACTGCCGTGCACGAATCGTCATCCAAACCATGACTCGTGGACTGAGTCGTGGTCACTGAAAGTCAACAAATTTCCAGCTTTTCTCAAGTTGTTTCCCAGGGCATTTTGGTCATTTCCTACCTTATTATGTTTTAATGAAGTCATTTTGACTACTTTTAAAAGGGGTTTTCACCCATATTATGCTAAGTCTATCCTAAACTCTTCATTCCTCACTCAAAGAAGAAAGTTCTTCCTCTCAAGCTCAAGTACAAGCTCCAAGTCAAGTCTCCTAATTCTTTTCCAATCAAGTGGGTAATATTCCACCATGGTATGTGGGTCTTTAACAATGGGTTCCTTCCACCCTTGTGCCCAATTTCCCTAATTCTTGTTTTGAATTATGAAGTTATGAAATTAGGGTTTTGATCTAAATTTGGGGAAAAGTTATGAAATCAATTTCTATGTTTAAAATATGGTTTTCTATTGATTACTCATGTTTTAATTATGATTCCTTCATTGGTTTTGAATGCCCAAGCATGAAAGTGGATTTCTAGCATGAACCCATGAATTTACATATTTTCAAGAGGAAATTAGCATGATTAGCTATCATGGCACGTATGAACTTATGAAATTGCATGCCTCATTCTTCAAGTACGAATTTAGAAAGAAAAGTCTAGTTGAACTATGATTATGCTAAGTCTAAAGAATTTATGGTTGACCTTGCTTGACATTAGACATGTCTTTATGCTTTCCAATTATTTTGAAACTGGTTATGTTTCGCATATTATATAGGCTATATACATGTTTTAGGAAGTAGTTATCTATTACCAAGTGAAGAAGGACCTCGTTAGTAGAGAGTGTCATCCAAGGACCTCATTAGTAGAGAATGTCAACTATGGACCTCCTTAGTAGAGAGTGTCACCCAAGGACCTCGTTAGTAGAGAATGTCACCCAAATACCTCGTTAGTAGAGAATGTCACCCAAGGACCTCGTTCGTAGAGAATGTCACCAAAGGACCTCGTTAGTAGAGAATGTCACCTATGGACCTCGCTAGTAGAGAGTGTCACCTACAGACCTCGTTAGTGAAGAGTGTCACCTCATGATTTTGAATAACGACCTCGTTAGTCGAGAGTGTCCTATTACATATGAAAGGGAGTCCTCGTTAGTTTAGAGTGTCTCCTCATATATTTATGAAAGTAAAACTCCATGTAGCTCATATGGTCTAACGCTGGTTATAAAGGCTCCCGTATGAACGTTCCCTAGTTTTCCTAACCTTATGATGTCTTAAATTGAGGCCTCGACTTCTAAGTTCATGTTTCATTACTCATTATTACGATATCTACCTATGATACCCTTATTATGCACCCCCTCCATTCTCAGTTATGTTTTAATCATGCTTTTGTATTATTTATGAATATCTCACATATTCAGTACATCTTATAGTACTGACGCATATTTGCGCTGCATCTTATTGACGATGTAGATCCAGGTTTCCATTCTTAGACACGTGGCTAGAGTTTGTGGACCATTCAGCGAGGGTTGGTGAGTCCTCAATCTCCGAGGGCTATTAGAGTCTAGTTCAGTATTTTCTCATCAGTACTTAGAGTTAGCTGGGGGCTTGTCCCATCAACTCCTTATGTCTTATGTAGAGGCTTTTAAGACACTGGCAGTATTCGAGTCTTCTTATGGATCTTGTATTCCTATCGACTTGATTATCCATTTATGTTATTTTGACTTTATCTATTATGTTCCACTTATCTTTGTTATGCTTGAGAATGCTATGACCAAGGGTTAGCTTAGGATCCGTGTGGTCAAGTCCCGTGTTATGTCTAGGGGTAACCTCGGGGCGTGAAACCTTGTACTTATCTCTAATTTCTTATGTGACCTTTTCTTTATTATATGTTATCTACTACTTTTATATTTTCTATATGCTCAGTCGGCCTATGATGCCTACTGGGTACCCGTTGCTTATGCAATTAGTACTCATACTAAACTTATGTATCTCTCTGATGCAGATCCTACTGTGGTCCTCATCATTGATGTGGAGACTCGTGCAACGCTTTTGGACATCCAAGACATAAGGTGAGCTCCTGACAACCAGGGATTGTCTATATATCTCCTCTTTTGGCAGTTAACTCTTTTGTATATTTAGATACACTTGTATATTTTATTTTGTACTCACTTGTACTCTATATATTTAGTAGTGGATCTAATACTTTTGATACCAGGTCATGGGATGGTGTACTCTATCTTCGGGAAGCTACAGTGGAATTTTATGAAATGTGAGTCTTCTCTTGCTTCTATATCGTGCGCTTTATCTTAGAAGGTTTCGTGGAATCTTATTTGTTTTATTCACACTATTGCAGATGGTTCGTATGAGATCTTCAGCATCAAACAATGGAGAGCCTTCAACACCATCATATTTGGCTCCAGCCAGAGGTCGGGGTAGACCTAGAGGTCGAGGTCGAGGATGTGCCCAAGCAATTGCACTATTTAGAGCTCTTAAGGTCGAGGATGAGCCTGAGTCAATTTCGGACCAGTAACTCATAGACCAGGGAGAAGCCCAAGTACCACCAAGGCTAGTAGCAGCGTCTATATCAGCACTAGCACTAGTCTCAGCTCCTGCACCAAATATTCGAGGCGTGTTTTTTCAGTTGCTGAGTATGGTTGGGGTCAGCCTTCTAATACTACCTAGACATTATCTCAGGGGGAAACCCTGGGTGTTAAGAGTTCAAAGGCGTAGACTACTACTATAGCTCCCTATGCGTAGGTTGGTCCAGTACCAACAATTGCTCAGCCTCCCGCTCCTCGCCTAGTCATGTTAGAGTCAGAGTAGAAGGCCTGGGGTCGATTTTGGAGATTATCCCCACCGAGGTTTTCTGGTGTTCCCGAACTGGATGGCCATGAGTTTATTACTACTTGTGAGGATATGCTCCATTATCTTGGTCATTTGGATGCCAACAGAGTAGATTATACCACCAATAAGTTGGAGGGGTCAGCTAAGCTTTGGTAGAGAGCCCAGGTAGCTTGCAGACCCTCTGAGTCTCCTCAGTTGACTTGGAGAGAGTTCTATGAGGTCTTTATGGCCAAGTTCATGCAACAGTGAGACCAGGAGCACCATAGGGAGAAGTTCACTCGGTTGATATAGGGATCGATGATAGTGTCTAAGTATGAGACCCATTTTCGCCAGTTGGCTCCATTTGGGGCTATGATCATTCCTGCAGAGCCATACTAGATTTGTTAATTTGTTTGGGTATTGAGGATCGAGCTTTGATAGACTACAGAGATACTAGTTACTAGTGAGCGACCATTTCAGGCTATAACAGACCATGCCCGCACTATGGAGGATTTGCATCGCCAGGACTCAAGGGCCAGAGATAAGATTCCACGCCATCGGGGCAGATATAGTGGTTCCCACTCTAGCAATAAAGGTTTAGGTTAGTGGTGCTGAGGATATCAGCCACAGCAGCATCAAGGTAAGTCTAGCGGGCCAGTTCAGGCATCACTATAGGCTTCAGGTAGGCCTCAGTGTTATCATGGGTTCAGTAGGATGAGTTTAGGTTAGTCTTTGAGGGGTACATCATATGTGGCATCAGGATGTGGTTACCATTCAGGCTTAGCTAGTTCACCACGTCATGGAGGGCCATCAATGTTATGCTATGAGTGTGATATCATTGGGCACTTTGCCAGAGATTACCCCCAGTAGGGTACAGTTCAGCCAGCCGCTCAGCCTGCTCAGCCTTTGAAAGTAGTGCAGCCACCGGTCAGGGGCGGTGGTGTCCCTGGTAGAGGTGGTTCCCAGCATGGAAGAATAGGTGGTTGGGATGGCGATTGGTCAGTTATAGGTTTCCATATAGTCCTATACAGTCCCAGGTAGATCGGAGGTAGAGGTCTCAGATGTGATGATCACAGGTACGATTTATTTCTGCCTCCAGCTAGCTTTAGCATTGTTTGATCCTGGTTCTTCATGCTCGTATGTTTCTGCCTACTTTGTTCCTTATTTGGGGTTGGCTAGTGAGCATTATTTGTTCCTGTATTTGTTGCTACCCCGATAGGCAATCTTTAGTAGTGGATCAGATTGTTAGATCCTTCTTGATAGTTGTTGGTGATCTTGAGACTTGGGCTGACTTGATGATTTTAAATATGCTAGATTTTGATGTGATTCTGGGAATGAACTGGTTATCCCCTCAGAGAGTGATTCAGATTATTATGTAAAGACCGTTACCATAGCTGCGCCCGGTATATCCCTGGTTGTGTGGTAGGGTTTTGTTGGTCAAGTACTATCTGAGATCATTTCTAGTCTTTAGGTTAGGAAGTTGATTTCATGCAGGTCTTTGGCTTATATAGCATATGTCTGATATGTTAGTGCCGACACTTCTTCTCCCGACTCAGTCCTTATGGTTAGGGAGTTCTTAGATGTGTTTTCGACTGACCTTCTAGGCCTTTCACCTAAGCGCAACATAGACTTTGCCATTGAGTTATAGCTGAGTACCAGGCCTATTTCCATTACTCTGTATCATACGGCTCCAGTGGAATTGAGGGAGCTTAAGGTTCAGCTTCAGGACATGTTATCTAAGGCTTTTATCAGGCCAAGTGTGTGTCACGACCCGATTTCTCAAGTCATGATGGCACCTACAATCCACCAGTAGGCGAACCAATTCACGTAGCCCAGAACGGTTAGTAATGGGCTACTACCTAACCAAAACGCACCACCAAGCAGAAATAAGCGAAAGCAAAACTCGAATATAAATACATAAAGGAAACTACACCAACCCCAAGACTTGGTATCAATAGTACAGAAGCTTCTAATAGGATACAAGTGCTAGTAGTAAAAAAATACAACATAAATTGCCTCCGAAAGTACAAGGAGCAACAGTACAACAGATGAGATGTAGACAAGCCCCGACCGTCAGAAGCTCACCCTAGTCTCAAAGATCCAAAAGTTGCACGAGTTTCCAACGTGATCAACGGCGAAAGCTCAGCTAATATCTGCACAAAAAAGTGCAGAAGTGTAGTATGAGCACAAAAACCACGGGTACTCAGTAGGTATCATAGGCCGACTGAGCGCATATAAGATATAAAAACAGTAAGTAACAAATAGCAAGAAAGAAGGCACTGAGGCAATAAGCAAGGCACAAGGAGCTAGCATAGATCATCCATAACCAAGAGCTTCAAGTAACACATGCTAGCACAGAGATACAATTACACATAATCACAGGTGAAGGAAAGAAGAACGCACCTGGAGTCCTTGCACAACAATATAAGTAAGTAGAGAGAAAGTTGAGAAAATAGTGGTATACCGGTAACCTCAAGTGGAAGTAAAAGACGGAGAGCAGTCTAACATACTCAAAATGGAATCAACCAGTATAAGAAAATCATAACACCAATCCAATCATATGATATCATAACCAGGTAATCACCTCACAAGTACAACCCTAGGATGAAATAACTAGTCCATAATAACCGAGAGATACCACTCAGCTTCCTACAAGAATAGAACCAGAGTCTCACACTTTGCTCATAAGGCCACACAAAAATGCATCAATAAGATAGGACTCCAAAGCCCACTCAATGATCAAAAATCCCACAACCAAAGCCTCAACAGGCTAGCCATCACTAATCTTTCAAGAATCGGGTGCCAAGAATATCTATAGGTAAAAACAGGAGTAAATATAGTCTACCTACAATCCCAACGGCCGCCCATACAATCGAGGAACACAATCAAGTGAAAGCAAACCCTCCGGCATCCCATACTACCGGAGCGTACACTAAACACACAGCAAACAAGGGTGGAATCCAATGCATGATATGATATGATATGAAATAGAATCTTTGTATGTACCTCCTCCAGTGCCAATCGGACCCAACAGGAAGGTTCCATGGAATAACTCAGCCTATATACCTCTACTCCACCGTATACCTTCCCTCCGTCGCATGCATCCCGAAGCCCTAGGCCCGGAGCGGCAAGGTCCATGGAGGTCCCCGACCCCAAACTAAAACTCAATATCAAGACATGTCATCCGGAAGCAAGTCCGGGATCAAGATATAGACCCAGTCTTAAGTATGCATGCCCATACCCCGTCCAGGACTACAGTAGTAGAAAATGCCTCAAAAACCCCTCCAAGGGTGCCCGAGCGTAACCGGGTCTAAAACTATAGTAAATCAAGTCTAGTGCTCCGCCCCGTAGAGACTAGTATCAGTAATAAAATCAAGTCTGGTGCTCTGCCCCGCAGACACTAGTATCAGTAATAAAATCAAGTCTAGTGCTCTTCCACGCAGAGACTAGTACCAGTAATAAAGTCAGTGCAAAAACATCCAAAAATCCCCTTTTCTATCAACAACAGTACCAAAAAGGGCCCCCAGGGCCATGCAAATTTATGAAAACTGTTAGTAGTGGCTCACAGCCAAAACTGTAGTAAAACATGTAGGGGAAAACCTTTTTCATGGATGATATGCTCGCACACAAATATAAAAGTAGCCCAACGGCTCACAACAATTCCTATCAGCCCTGCACAGGCCCAATAGCTACTCAGCAGACATAACCAGCCTAAAAGGATAATCTATGTCCTGGACTCGCGGACATTCCCAAATAGCCCACCATCTATGTTCCAGAGTCAATACAAGGCCACACAGGACCACAAAGGTAATATACATTACTACGCGAATACTACAAACAACGTATGAAATAGATGGACGAAAGGAAGACAAGGTCTGGGGGACCAACCTATAACAACCCATCCAAGGATGTTAATTAATGTAGTTATAGCCTATATACGCAGAGTCTAGATAGGGGAAAACCATAACCTACCTGTCATAGATGACTAGTTGCGGGAACAGCATCGTCCAGACTCGAACAACTCCAGAAATCTTTGAATCACATAAAACAAATACTTTCAACTAAAGCCCCAAAGGCATCTCTATGAAGCCTGACCAACCAAGGTAATGGAACAATTGCTAGAATCGACAAGGCTGCAAGAACGAGCCATAGCCAATTGATAAGGTGTTAATGTCACACTCGCGACCAGCCAACTCCAAAGAGTAAAAATTAGGCCAATAACAATAACAAATGGCAGCTAAATCCAACAACAATACGTTAACCACATCTCCAAGGAGCGACGAGCTCCCGAGGCACTATTTCAAGGCGTACTTCACGTTTGTCCAATCCAATCACTATCGTATGTGATCCCAAAAAGAATCGCACAATTTCCCAATCCCTCCAGCACCTTACCAAAACCAGAACACCACAACAATAACCAAACATAACAAGATAAAGGGGCTGTCCAAAGCCACAAATCCAAAATACCACTTCGTGGCTCAGAAATCCATAAAACAATGCTAGAACATATATTAACGAAGGAGGGTCATAGAGGAGAGATTTCCTTGACAAAAATATTCAATATCCCAAGATTAACAACCTGCCTCCTTGCAAGAACAACAAACAGATCCAAAATCAACAAGAAACTACTACAAGATATGGCAACAACAACTTTTCATAACTAGAAGCTTAAAATCTTGATCCAACAAATAGATAAGTATACGGGATCCATACCTCACCAAAATAACTCCATAGCTACTGCCAAATACTCTGAAAACACCTGCTAGATCGCTGTATCAACACCCACGAAGATACGCCATGAAATCGACGGGACAAACTACACCAAAATGACGAGCTCGCGACGTAGAGCAACTTCCGTTAAACTTCCAAATTGAAAGGATCAAAGTCCATGGATTATTTATGAACTCTACCTCTGATTTTCTAAGAATTTTGGGTGAAAAAAATGAGTTAAAACGAAGGAGAAATCAGCTTTTATAAGTTGAACCGACTTAGGATGTAGGCCCTACCTTGACGTGTCTGCTTGCGCAGTCTTACAAAAATTTAAATATATCTCTATTCTGAAGTCGTATGGATGAACGGTTTAGTGAGTTGGAAACTAGACTCGTAGAAATTTGATTTGGTATATTTGGGGCCCACTAACTCTTTATAGATAGGGAGAAACGCCCCAAGACATTTAACCCAAATTTGAAGAGAATTCCTTAAAGGAATTTACAATAACTTTTTCTGACTTTTGTTTCACAACTTGCTTGACTTCAAAACTTATCATACGACCATTTTGCCATTACAATACCTCATAACACATCCTTATTAGTATATTAGACACTATTAGTCTTAGCCCAAAGGAACGGGTTACTATAAACCTTCCAAACGGACGAGGTGTTATACGAGGCATTTCTTTAACTCAAACTTTCGAGTAAGGAATTCCTTTGACCTAGAACCTTAGTTTAATTCTTTGATATTACCAAGAATTTTGACGGAAGTCAACGGTTTCCAAAGTTAAAGCTCTAAAATGAGGAACGGCCATAAATACCAAACAAATGACCCGGGCACCGAACTACCGGTCCCGACAAGCCATAAATGACTTGGGCCACTACAAGTAAGCACTAATGGTACAAGAAAGGCGAAAACATGTAAATGACCGGAAGGGTCTTTACAGTGTGTCACCTTGGGGTGCTCCAGTTCTGTTTGTGAAAAGAAAGATGGCTCATGCAGATGTGTATTGATTATTGTCAGCTGAATAAGGTGACTATAAAGAATAGTTATTCGATGTCATGTATAGATGACTTGTTTGATCAGCTCTAGGGTGAAATAGTGTAATATAAGATAGATTTGAGGTTAGGCTACCACCAGTTGAGGATTATGGTAGAGGACATCCCTAAGACAGCATTCAGGAAATATTATGGCCATTATGAGTTCCTGGTGATGTCTTTTGGGTTGACAAATGCCCAAGAAGCTTTCATGGGCTTGATGCACAGGGTGATCAAGTTGTACTTAGATTCGTTTGTGGTAGTCTTCATTGATGGCATATTGATATACTCGTGGAGCATGAGCAACACTTGAGGATCGTACTCCAGACTTTGAGAGATCATAAGCTTTATGCCAAGTTCTCAAAGTGTGAGTTTTAGCTTGAGTCAGTGGCATTCCTAGGACACATGGTGCAATTGAGGGCTATTATAGACGATTCATTGAGGGCATTCCGAGATTCGCAGTTTTTATTAGGTTGGAAGGATATTATAGACGATTCATTGAGGGCTTTTCTTCCGTAGCAGCACATTTGACTAGGCTAAATAGGAAGGATATCCTATTTTAGTGGTCTGATTAGTACGAGGATAGCTTTTGGAGGCTTAAGGCCTTATTGACTTCACCTCCGGTATTGACATATCTAGTTGAGGGCTAGGGCTTCTCAGTGTATTGTGATGCTTCATTAGTTGGTCTTGGTTATATGTTGATGTAGCAGGGTCTACATACCCCTATACCAGGAAATTAGCCACTCATACTAAGGAAATAAGAGATTATACTAATTGGGTAATTCAAATTTCCATTCATAGTTATGCCAATATTCAAATCCAAGCTCAATTTGAAACAATAATGGTGGAATCTCAAGGTAGAAGATGAAAAATATCAAATTCACTCCCTATCTTCCTTGAGAAACTCTCTTTAATGGAAAACTATTCAATAATGTCTCAAAAACTATCAGGTACACATCCCAAAAAGGGTTTTAGAAGATTTCCAAAATATCACTTAAAAGTTGACAAAATTGCCCCTTGGGCGTGGTGCGACGCGACGTACAACACGACGTGTGGTCACACCACGTATTGTGCATGTCGCATGGCTTCACTCCACCTGACTAGTGACTTCAGCTATTTGTCGAGTGTCGTTTGACAGGCTGTGTGACACGTACAGAAAATCTATGACACTCTTTCTCTTATTATTTGGCAACGCCACGGCTTCTACCCACTTGAAAACGTAGTCCACAACCACTACAATGAAAGTATTCCCATTTGAACTCATAAATGGCCCCATGAAGTCGATGCCCCATAATTGAATAACCCAACCTCAAGGATTAACATCAATGGGTGTTCATGGCATAGAGACACACCCACTTCGCATTGACATTTGTCACATTCCTTTACTAAATCATAGGCATCTTGAAAAAGTGTCAGTCAATAGAACCCAGTTTGTAACACCTTCAAAGATGTACGCATACCCCATGGTGACCACCGACGGGTGAATAATGGAAAGCCTTTAGAATGGGCATCATCTCAATTTCGGTAATGCACCTTCGGATCATGCCATCAGTGCAAATCTGAAAGAGGTAAGGTTCATCACAAAAGAACTTTCAAACATCATGAAGAAATTTCCTTTTCTGATGGGACGTTAAGCCTTCAGGCACTAGGTCACTCGCTAAAAAGTTAACAAAGTCAACAACCAAAGGTATCAGATCATGTGAGGCTACCAAAATATGTTCGTCGGGGAATGCATCATTGATCTCAAGTTACCCCATGGGCCTCCCCTCTTTTTCTAATCTTGACAAATGATCTGCTACTTGATTTTTGCATCCTCTCTGATCTTTTACTTCAAAATCGAATTCTTGAAGCAACAGGACCCATCACATAAGTTGTAGTTTGACATATTTCTTGGTCATCAAGTACCTAATAGCCGCATGATCAGTATGCACGATGACCTTGGTCCCCAAAAGATATGCCCTAAACTTTTGAAAGGGAAACACCACAGCCAGTAACTTTTGTTCCATTATGGTATAATTTATTTGTGATGCATTCAATATTTTGTTGGCATAGTAGATCGGGTGAAAGATCTTCTCTTTTCATTGACCAAGTACTGCCCCCAAAGCTACACCACTGGCATCGCACATAAGCTAGAACGGTTTTTACCAATCCGATGCAATAATGATGGTGGCAGATGTTAACTTCTATTTCAATGTGAGGAAGGTTGTCATGCAACTACTATCAAAGTTGAATTTGACCTCTTTTTCAATCAATTTACACAAGGGATAAGCCACCTTCAAAAAATCCTTGATGAAATGCCTATAGAACCCATGTTTGGGGGGGGGGGGGGTAATTGAAATGATAACATAGGAAAAATCCTAAGTTTGGGGTGCATGCACCAATGTGGAAAAGAAAAGGATGTGTTTCAATGCAAGGTAGCACAATATTCTTGAGCTAAAAATTGCTTCAAATGATCAAATGAAATGAACAAAATGGAAAGAAAATAAGGAATTGGTGCTACAAAGTAAAGGTGATAAAGGATGTTGAATTATCAAGTTGAAGGGGAACTTTTGGATTGTGAGAGGGAGAATCAAGGTGAAGTTATTGTTTGAAAATGTGAGTTGTGTTTAATTGATCACAAAGAGCGTTAGGGAGGCTTACTCACCTACGCAAACTGTAATCCTCACCATACCCCTAGCCAACATTGTCACCCATAAGTTCGTAGTGATTTCGAGCTCAGTAACTGATAAGTCAGTAATCTACCAATTTATTGAGCCTAAATCCATGAATTATTGCTATGTTTTTTGAACAGATTTAGAGGTTCTTATGACCTTTATTTATGTCTATACAAGTACTTTTGATAGATGATGATAAACAAGGAAATGGACCCAAAAAGATCTAAAAAGGAGTGAAGTGTGAAGTGTTCGGAAAAACTAAAGATTATGATTAGAGATGCGGAGGTTGTGTCACACGCACAAGCCAAAGTGCAAACCGCACCTCTTTCGAATGAAGCTGCAAAAGTCACTGAAGAGTCTGTTACGGGGTGCGGTCACTGTGCGATGTGCACATCCTAAGGTGTGAACTGCACCACCTTCGCACGGAGCCTCAAAAGATAGCTGAAGGCACTGGTTCGACCGAAGGCAGTGTGCGATGCGCACATCACAATGTGCAAATCGCACACCTCCCAAAGGGAATTTTTGTCCTAATTTTTAATGACGTTTTCAGAAACTATAAAAAACCAATTCAGGAACAATTGTAAATAACTTTTATCATTCTGAATATTTTGAAGAGTTATTAGCTTGGAGAGTAAGTTTTTCACCTCCATTGAGAAAAGGGTTTCAATCTAATTCTCTTGGTTAACACTTGTGTACTCAAATTGAAGCTAGAAATTTAGATTCAATTCTAATAGAATGGATTTTGAATTACCCAGCTAGTATCTCTTTCTCTCTCACTATGAGTGGCTCAAATCTTTTGTCTAGGGGTGTATTGATGATTGGTTCTTAAGAAATGGGTGTGGGTGTTATCTATTCTTACTTATAATGCTTAATTGACATGGGTCTAGTAATTTCACCAAGTTTTAATCCTAAATTAGTTGTTGCAAACATTAATTTACTCTACTTGACTATGTGATTGCTTGAGAAAGGATTTCATAGTTGTGGATGTGAAATTACTAGTGCGAACTTGGGATTCCACTCAGATTTGAGGCTAGGAATAGCTCTTATCGTCGGATTCTCCCATTTAAGAGTCTAAGCTAGACATAGTATGACTTCCCCAAGCTAGATTGGTTGTTTATTGCTCAAACCGATGATGCTCTAACCAAGATCATCGGATATAAGATTGTTGATCGAGAGATAAGAAAATCTTACCCATGACAAATTCTATTCATGTCACTAAGAGAGAATAGGTATGAATTGGTAATTACCCTATCTCGGATATGCATCCCTAGTCGTCTAGTCTACTTGGTACACCCGGCTTATATTTTATTGATTATAAATTAAATTGTGATTGTAGTGACAACATTCCCAATTCCCCATCATTTTACTTGTTGTTTTGAGAAACTACTCTCACCTAGAACTCAATCCATTGCAATTGATATATTGCTACCCTAAGTCCCTTGGGTACGACCCCGACACTCATTGGGTTTACAAATTTTATTTTGTTGCACAATCGCCGTGGCCTCCTCATTGGAGAGCACAATTTGATAGTTCATCAAAAATGGCACCATTGTTGGGGAACAATTTGGCGTATTGAGTTAGTTTAGAATTTGAGTTTACTTAATCTAGTTCAATTTTGTGAATAGTTATGTTTCTTTTGTTTAGTTTAGTTTGTTGATGGCATCATGTCTTATTTGAATGCTATAAATGTTGATAGTTGCATCTCAATTTATATTCCCGACTATTGTGTTTATTGTGGAGGACCCCACCTTGGATGAAGGTGTAGAATTGGCCCTAGGAGAGGAAGGTATTCCCCTTCTTGCTCCTATGATAGGCACAATTGCTATTTGTGTGGTGGTCGTGATGGACATTAGAGAGAATGCCCTAATGATGATTGTCCCCCTCCCCCTTCTTGTGCTAACAATGTTACTAGTGGTGCTTGTGACCTTAACAGGGACCATGACTTCTCAAGCGAAGAAGGCATATGTGTCAAGCTCCAAACCCTCTGGCCTCGCTAGAAACCCAAGAAGAGAGTATGCAATCCATAAAGCAAAGCTTTATGGACGCAAGGGCTAAAGAAGAGGAAAACACAAGGGAGGATAATGAATTGAAAGTGGTGTTGCAACCAACTACCCCATTTGTGGGTCATGATACCATAGAATCTCAAAGTGAGGATGTTATGAATGAGGCAAGCTTGAAGATGGAGAAGCCCAAATCCCACTTCAACCTTTGTTCCGCCTTAAGTTTGATTGAATGGACGAGAGTCAAAGTAATCGGGCTTTTGTAAGACCCTAGAAGGAGGGTGGATGAAGGTCTATCTGGTTTTGAGTTTGTTGTGGAAAAAAGGCAAAGTGTCCTTCCTCACATGAAGGCAAAAAGTGCAAAATGCGAAATCAAGAGAATGGCCTCCTCATGTTCAAACCTTCACCCCATAACTTTCACCGGAAGTTCGATTCTAATTTGGGTCGAAGGTTAAAATCTTCAGTGTGGAAATCTCGATGGTGAGGTAGCTAGCATCGCACCGCGACGTTAAATTATGCGCTTTATGGGAGGCAACCCATCATTTTTATGCTATACTTCCATTTTTATTTCTTTTTGGTGTGTGTTTAGGTGCCCAAAGGAATGAGAAGAGGAACCAAGTGTTGAGAAGCACCAAAAATACCTCTGAAAAATGTGCTTTTTTCACCTGGAAGAGTGCCCATCGCACATGCCATCTCATAAGCAAACAGTGAACTGATTAAAAAGTCTAACATGTGTGAACATGGTTCATTTCGCACCTCACAAAGTGCCTGTCGCACCAAGCATCGCACATTGCAAGCAGTAAGCTGAAGAAAAAGTGAAAATTTGGTCCAACCAGTCTTCTTCGCGAACGTGGTGGATCGACCACGAACGCAAAGGCCAACTAATTATCAAGCCTTCACGAACGCAGTGGGCCGGCCGCGAACGCAATGCTTACAGGCAGGCCCCAGGTAATTTAAAATGTTCCAAAAATTCAGTGGGCATATATGGTTCATTCTCTAAACAGAAATACTCCTCCTCTTTTTGGCACACAATAATCCCATAAAGTTCTTCCATCAATTGTTCCCAAGTGCAATCCATCATGTATGATCTCCGCCCCCTTTGTATAGGGAAATGATTTCCTTTCTACCTTAACTTGATATGTATAAAATGGGTAATGACATTCTTAGTTGATCTACTCTTGCTTTAAATCAACTTTTATATGTGTTTAATTGCTAAATTGTTGGGTGAAATTGGTTGAGGCTATGTCCTATATGGTGGGACTAAAAAGTGGTGTTTTATTTGGTTCTAAAGCCTTGGGAGATCAAGCAACTACTGCTTGTCTACCATGTGTTTGAGAAAATGCCTCAAAGAGGATGAACTGGTTGAAGGCACTGCCCTTCGCGTTCGCGGTCACTTGGTTGCTTTCGCGAAGGAGGAAAATTTTGAAAAATAAAATCCTTCTTCGCAAAGGCAGCCACCTGGCCGCGTACGCGAAGAAGGAAGGCCTGGCAGTGTCAAAACAGTAGCTCCGCACAGCCCACCTCAAAATTTCTTTCAGCTATTTCTTTAGCCTAAGTGCTTCATAATACATTATTTAAGTGTCCCTAAGAACTTTTAACATAATGGTGTGTTTTGTAGGTACTTTGATAAAAAAATATGGCCTCCAACGGTAGTGACAATGAGGTTGAAATTGATGCGGATATGGAAATAAAGGAGAACTATGATCAAGATAGGTTCCTATCGGCATCATGTGAGTGCCGGTATGATGAGTTATTGTCCAAACCCTTTGTTAGGGAGAAAGGAATAAATATGGACCAAGTTGAACAGAAAATGATAGAATTCTACAAGAGGTTGATGGAGCGGGGGTGGATATGCTTTTCTCCTCCACCTATCATGGCTAACCATATAGTGGTCACTGAGTTCTATGCTTATGCTTCAATCACTGATTTCATTGGTGAACTAGTCACTACCGTTCAGGGAGTCCATGTGAGTTTAAACTCTGAGATCATCAATGCACTATACAACCTTCCAGATGCTGACAATGAGGTTTACATTGCAAAATCCAAAGTTGAAGGACACCACTGATTGGTAGACACGTTGCATGATGGGGTGACTCCAAATTGGTTAACTTCCCAAAAAAGGGTTGATTCACATGAGTTCACTGCAGAATACAAGGCTTGGCTTTCAATTATCTGTGCGAGGATCATACCACGCTCTCATGACACCAATGTGACCCTGACTGAGCATTAATAGTGGCAGCCCTAATTGATGGCATCGATGTGAATGTTGGGCTCCATATTGTGGATCAAATGGCTGAGGTAGCTTGTGGAATGTATAAAAGCCTTTTCTTCCCTTTATTGGTGACTTAGTTGTGCTACAAAGCTAGGGTGTTGCCAAATCCGACTGACATTAAAAAGAAGCCAGCAACTCTGATCCACCCATTTGAAGAGGGCCCCAGAAGCAAAGCAGAGAAAGAGAAAGATTGACGTAGCTTCCATCCTTCGAACAGTTTCCAAAGTCTTCGAATGAGATCACTGGCACTTTGGGAGTTGCGTCTAGTTCATCTCAGTCTGTGGGAGCTCTACAGCCGGGCTATCTCATGCGTCACCTTTCTAGTCTGATTCAGGGAGTGGTACACATGTTCAGCAGTTATTGGCTGGATTCTCTACAAGCTCAGCTGGAGCCAACACACTACCAGGTTCGGAGTCCCCCCCATCTCTTGCCAAGGTGGTAAATGAGCAGAAATTGATTAATGGGACTTGAGTGCAATGAATAACCGCTTGGAGTACATCAGCCGCAGGAAGGTTAAGGTTGAAAAGTGACAAAATAAGTTCAGCGAGCACGAGAAGAAGAAGAGAAAGTTCTTGAACAAGATGATGGATAGCTTAAAGTCTTTATGTGGATCGGGTACACCGGAGGATGAGGATGAGGAGCAACTTGAGTTTCCATATTCCTCCAGTTTAGATTGATACACCTCAGGGAGCCCCCTCAAACTTATTCCTTACTTTGATGCAGTGAGGGCACTGCCCTATCTTAGTTGGGGGGTGGCGTGTTGATCCAAACTCTATCTTTCTATCTTAGCTTGCCTTACTTATGGATATTATTGTTCCCTTGCTGGGTTTGTTTTATCATTTTAGATACTATTGTGCCCTTGCCGGGCTTATTTTGTTTGTTTATATACTGTGATTCCCTTGTCGGGTGTACTTTGTGGATTTGCACCCTCGTCGGGTTATGATGTTGTGTGGAAGAAGTTGATGGTTTAGCTTTTTAGATTTCTTTACTTTTTAGCTTTTTTTGTTACTTGGTAGTTGAGATGATGGTTGTTGTAGGCCAGGGGAAGTCTGAGTACCCGCTAGGCTAGATGGAACTTGTTTGAGGAGGAGGGATATTTGTGTCACATGTGTCGATGTGCGAACCGCACGAGCTTCGCACATGCCCACTGATTGTCCTGTGCATTGCACGTGCGACACACACTTTGACTTATGTGAATTGCATATGCCCGGAAAATGTGCTATTTATGTTGATCCAACTGGTGTAGCCATACCAATTTAGATAGATGAATTGGCCCAATAATAGACTGAATGATGTCATTCTTAAGGGCAAATCATCATCTTTTAAGGTTTTGGTTGCAAATTGACTTTTTTTTATACTAATGAAGTAGTCTTGCATGCTAAATGAAATAGACATACCCTTCCAAAATTTTGTGAAAAATGCATGGCTAAGAATGATGCTTGTGACAACCTTTTTATCTTTTTGTGACTCTTAGCTCATTAGCTGTGATAATATAGATGGCTGATCTTGGTTATTGATTAGGAAATAAAAATTGATCCTTCTTGAATAATTCACGTGTCGTCTGTGGTGAGGTTTAGTTGAATAATTTTTAGGCATGCGTGTCGTCTAGAACTTCCCCCGAATGTGATTAAAGGAAAAATTCTAGGTGTGACCAAGCTTGGAAAATGACCTTAGGCCCTTTTTGATAGCCACTTCACCCAAATGACTTCCCACGACATCAACCCTAGTAAGCCCCTTTTGAGCTTGTGACCATCCTTTGGCACCTTGCAACATCTTGACCTTTTTGGAACCTCTATTTTGGCATCCATCCTCCCTAATTGCTTGAAAATGAAATGTAGGCTAAAACACTAAGTTTTTTTTTTTGGGGGGGGGGACGAAATATAACATAGGCAAATGCCTAAGTTTGGGGGTGCATGTGATCGAATAAGGAGAGGAAAAGAAGTGCACTTCAAGTGCAAGGTAGCACCTTAATTTTGAATTGAAAATTGCTCCAAAAGATCAATCTAATGAGCAAATTGAAAAACAAAAATAGGTGCTACCAAGTGAAGGTGATATAAGGAGTTGAATGATTATGAGTTATAAAGGAGAATCTTCGGTTGTGTGACGGAGAAATAAGGTGAAGTTGAAATTAAAAATGTGAGCGGTGTTCAAAATGAGAACAAAGAGCATTAAGGAGGCATAGTCACTTGAACCAAATGATATCCGCACCTTAGCCCTAGCCAACATCATAACCCGCAAGTTCTTTGTGATTTCGAGCTTGGCTATCCTACATTAGTGGCAATTTACATGAAGGGAAAGCCTATGGTTCGACGTGTGTGCACTTGAACTTCCTTGTTATTGTGAGTATTTGTATTTGTCCCTTGTGATTGTTCTTTGTACATAATATGTTTTTGGGACTTTTATTCTTGTGAGGGATGCGAATTAGAATAGTTGGTGACATTGATAAACTCCGAAGAAATGAATCAAATGAGCATGTTTTGGTAAGCTAGTGATTTGAGTAACATCTTGAGAATTGGTTATTGTCACTTGCTTGTTCTTATTTTTCCATGGCATAATTGAATTGTGTTTTGAATTGAAGGGAATGTTTAGAGTAAGTATCATGCAATTGACTAGTCGTTAGTACCAACCAAAGTCATGCTTGGTGTTCGAAATGGGTTTCCCTTGGCTTGTGGTATTGTCATTTGCACTTGTGTTATGTGCCTCTTGAGTTAGAACTTTTGAGTTGCTTGAGGACAAGTAATAGTTCAAGTTTGGGGATTTGATAAGTTGGTATTCTACCTACTTATTGAGCCCTTAAACTTATGCTTTTGCTAAGAATAAGTGGAAAAATAGTGAAATTGACATGAATTACTTCTATTTTGTAGGCTTCTGTGTTTTAGAAGTGTTCGGGAAGAATTCGGATGAAAATAAGTCAAAAGGGAGCTATTCGGAGAAGCAAGTAGCTAGAAGCAGTAGATGCCTTCGCGAACGCGATGTCCCACACGCGTACACGAAGGCCAACTGAAGCAAAGCTCTATGAATGTGACCCCTTGACCACGTACCCAAAGGTCAACCAGACAAAGACACATCACGTACGCGACCGACCATTCGCGTAGGCGAAGAAGAAAAGTAGAGGCAGCTGGGGTAGTTTGGGAATTTCACATATTTGGAAACCCTAATCCACATAAAAGTCTTCTCAGCCAATTGGGAACACATCTTTAGCTGGATCTTTGATTATTCTCACAACTTTTGGCAAGCTTGGAGAGCAAGTTCATCAACCAACACCATAGGAGTGAAGATTTGGATGCTTGTATTGTAAAATCTTAAGTTCCATTCTTCAAACTCTCGTTCTTAATTGCTATTTTATTGGTGTATTGCTCACTGGAGATTTTGGGTTTTGTATTAGAGATAATACTTGTTTGGGTATTGAATTCATATATAGATTTTGCTCTTGTTTAATTATTTGGGTCTATTGAATCCTCTATTGCTTGAATTTATAGTCAATGGTTGAAAACATTAAGTTAGCTTTCTAATTTGGGTTTTTGCTTGAGAAAGGATTTCCCTAAATTTGGGAAGATTCAATAGTGTGTATTTGAGGGTTTCAACTCTAGATCAAGTCTAGAGATAGTTTGGTTGCCGAAAACTCCTATCTAAGCGTTAGGGTTAGAGATAACCCTACTCACCTAAGTAAATTATTGGTTATTGCTTACTCGTGGTGATTTGAGAGAACCCATGAGGATTGATGCTTAATTGTTCGACAGATAGTTAAGTGAACCTTTAGCCAAGACTACCTATGTGTTGATCGGGTGCAAGTCTTGTGAATTGAATTCTCATTCCCAATTCTACCTTGTTACCCTTGCTTGGAGAAAGCAAGGTGAAAGCCATTGATCACTTTATCTTTTATTTGATTTTCTTTTATCTTTAGTTGTAGTCTAACCCCCCCCCTCCCCTTTAGATATCTTTCCCTCTTTTTGTTAATTGAACTTCAATAAGTTGCTTGGATTCTCTATTAGCTCGGTCGCGACTACATTGTTCCCTTGGCTATGACCCCGACACTTGTTGGGAATTATAAATTTTGTTTTGCTGCACAATCATCGTGGACTCCTAATTTGAGAGCACGATTTGAGCGTTTATCAAAAATGGCGCCGTTGCCAGGGATCGAACCCGGGTCACTGATGAACGCTCAAATCATGCTCTCCAATTAGGAGGCGACGGTGATCGTGCAACAACACCAAATTTATAAACCCAACGGATGTCGGGGTCGTACCCAAGGGACTTGACTTAGCCAACTGGAGAATGTATGAGTTTATTTCAAAGCAAGAGTAATTGTTTAAACAAAACAAGTAAAAGGATGGGGGAATTGGGAAAGTTATCACTACTAACACAATTAAACAATAAGCAATAAAACTATAGATGGGTGTACCAAATGATGTAGAAGACTAGGGATGCATATCCGATGGGGCATTTGCTATAGCATGGGGTAATTATTAATTCACTTCTACTCTCACCTATTGACATGAATAGCGTTGGTCATAGGTGTGGAATGGTATCTCCCGATCAACATCCACAATTCCGATGATTTCAGTTAGAACATCATCGGTGTGATAAACAATCAACCAACATTAGCTTGGGGAGGTCATCATATTCCTAGCTCGGACCCTTAAATGAGAGATTCCTTTGATTAGAGCTATTCCTAGCCTCCAATCTAGATGGATTCCCAAGTACCCACTAGCAATTTCATATCCACAACTATGAAATTCTCTCCCGAACAATCACATAGCTAAGTAAGGTAAATTAATGTTTGCAACCACCAATTTTAGGATTAAAACTTTGTGAAATTACTAGACCCATGTAAAATAAGCAATTATAAAGGTGAATTAACAATACCACACCCATTAGCTAAGCACCCATCATCAATACACCTCTAGACAAGAGAATTTAGCCACTCATAGTAGGGGAAGAAGAGATACCATCTAGGTAAGTAAAATTCCCATCCATTATAGCTGAATCACAAGTTCTAGAATAAAATTAGGCACAAAAATTGTTAACCAAGAGATTTGGATTGAAACCCTCTTCTCAATGGAGGTGGAATCTTGTTTACAAAGCAAGAACTCTCTTTAAAAACTCAGGTCTAAAGTATTGTATCTACAAATTTGGCCTAAAATAGCCTTTTATATGTTCCCAAGTCATCACATAAATTTAGTACAAGTTTACCTTTCTGAGAGGTGTGCGGTGCAATATGCAGTTTGCACATCGCAATGTGCACGTCGCACACCTGATTCAACTCGACCAGTGACTTCAGCTGCAATTGTGGGCTTCATGCAAAGGTGGTGTGTTTCGCACCACGGGATGTGCACATCGCACAGTGACCGCACTCCTTTGCAGTATCTTCAGCAACTTTGGCATCTTCATGCAGAGGAGGTGCGAACCACACGTCGAGTTATGCGTGTCGCACATCCACCGCATCTCACAACAGATTCTATAGCTTTTCTCAACTGTTCACACTTAGCTCCTTTTTAGGCTCTTTTTGGGTCCATATCCTTATTCTTCATCTTCTATCAAAAGTACCTGCATAGACATCCATAAAGGCCATAAGAACCTCTAAATCAATTCAAAACATAGCAATAATTCATAGATATAGGCTCAATAAGTTGGTAGATTACCGACTTATCCAACCCTCAAACTTGAACTATTGCTTGTCCTCAAGCAAGATACTCGCAAAGCAAGGAATGAATTATGCTAAGGCTCAATCAAGGCACAAAAGACTACTCTACACTAGAAATTTAAGAAAAAGAAGCAAACAAAAGACTCAACTACTATGCTCATTTCAATTTGGACCACCATAACTCAAGGCAATTGGTTATTTCAAAACTTCTTTCAAAAGGACATCATTTCTCATTTAAAATCAAGGAAATTTGCCATTCAAAACAAGACATTTAAGCTTCTCAAGTCATTGGCATGGATCGTCAAGGTTTTCCTTGAGATTCACCACACAACTTGTCTCATTCATTCCCCTCAATTGAAATAGAGACTCTATGCTTCAATTCGAGTGCATGATGCCACTCACCACAAGTGAGAATCCCACTCACAATTATTCAATTCTCAAAACATGGGATTATAAGAGAACCAAGAAGAGTCTCACTCTCTCAAGAAAGTTTAAGTGCATACGCGTCGAACCATAGGATTGCCCTTCATGTAGATCGCCACTAATGTAGGGTAGCCGAGCTTGGAATCACCAAGGACTTATGGGTTACGATGTTAGCTAGGGCTAAGGTGAGGATATCATTTGGTTCAAGTGACTACACCTCCCTAATGCTCTTTGTTCTCATTTCGAACACCGCTCACATTTTTCATTTCAACTTCACCTTATTCCTTCCTCGCAAAACCCAAGATTTCTCCTTTTTAACTCATGATCATTCACACCTTATATCACCTTCACTTGGTAGCACCAATTTTTACTTTTCAATTTGCTCATTGGATTGATATTTTGGAGCAATTTTCAATTTGAAGTTAAGGTGCTACCTTGCACTTTGAAGTGCACTTCCTTTCTTTTCCTCATTTACTCATATGCACCCCCAAACAAAGGCATTTGCCTATGCTGTCTTTTGTTCCCCCCCCCCCCAAATTTAGGCTTTTAGCCTGCTTTTCATTTTCAAGCTATTAGGGAGGATGGGTGCAAAAATAAAGGTTCCAAAAAGGTTAAGGTGTTGACAAGGTTCATAAGAATGGTCACAAGATCAAAGGGGTTTACTAGGATTTGATGTCATTGGGTAGTCATTTTGGTGAAGTGGCTTATCAAAAAGGTCCTAAGGTGATCTTCCAAGCTCGGTTACACCTAGAATTTTGCCTTGAATCACATTCGGGGCAAGTTTTAGAGGACACTTATGCACAATAATTAAGGTACAGCCTCACCACACAAGGCATCCTGCCATAAGACTTCATTCATTAGTCCCACAATCAATTGGGAAAATGACTTTTGACAAGCTATTCTGAGTTCATTACACACTCGTTTGTGAGTCAATCAGCCCAAAGAAAGAGTGTGCAAGTCATGACAAGAGAATGCTTTTCCTCAAAAATTCATCTCCCTTCTTCCTTTCATTTTCAAAAATAAATTGCCATGAAAACTTTTTTGGTGGGCCCATTTCGAGACAAGCACTTACGGACTCAATTCTACACTAAAACTTGGCATTTTCCCTTAAGAAAGTTGTCTCTCAATCTATCATAAGGAAACACCAACCCAGTTTGACACAAAAAAAATGAAAAGAAAAGAAAAGAATTAAAACTTTTGCTCCTTGGAAAAGAACTATACTATTAAGAAAACCCACGAAGATTATTTCTACACTACTATTAAAAAGGCGATAACCGAATTTGCACTCATAATTTCATTCAAGAACAGGCCTAAGCATAGGCATTTAGAGCATTTGCAAGGCACGGGTGGTGGAAGAATGGGGCATGTAAGACCAACCCGGAACACAATCGATAAAATTCAAGCCTGGCGAGGGCACAATTAAGCTCAAAGTAAAAAGTAAAGCAAAACATAATCTAAAGAAAGGAAAAACATTGGCATCACAATCATCATCCTAAATATGCGTGACAAGGGCCAAATAAAACTAAGTAGAAATGTCAAATAGGCCCGACAAGGGCAATAAATTGTCTCAAGCCCACTCACGGGCACCAAAAGCAAGTAATAAAGCTACCCCCTCCCATAAAGAGGCATTTCCCTCAATGCTCATAGTGCAATGGGAAGAAGGATGGAACTCCCTGGAGGACCTAATCCTCATCATCACCATCATCAGCAGTAGCTTTTTCTTCAACATTCTTGCCACTCGGGCAAGCACCACCCCATCGGGAGTTTGCAAAAAGAGTGGAATCACGAAGTGAGCGCTGAAAATCAGGGTTCTCATTGTCATCCAACTCTTGATACTCATTACCGGGCAGCTCCTCATCCGCATAGGAAGAAAATAAGTCATCTAAGGGCCGACAATCTTTCGAGGTGGAGGTATTATTGTCAAATCTTCTTGTACTACCGGGCCTTTGCCCTTGGCTTTACCGACATCATGCTGAAGCTTATAAATTTCCCCCTCCATGACATCAACCCACTTGCACAATGTGTTCAAGCTATCTACCACCCCCTTCACTATATTCTTGACTGCCCTATTGATCATTCCAGGCAATTTTATGGCTAAGTCGGCCAGCTGCTTCTCATGATTATGAGTCTTGTCTACCATATCCTGTAGCCCACTCTTGGTCATAGAGTGTGTGGTAGTTATGGTCGTGCCTCGGGAGTGGTCCGAGAGGGAGATAAAGCACCAATACTAGCACCAAGCTCATCACTGTCAAGCTCACTCATTTGTTCAGTCCTTTGCTTCTTGAATCTTGAGGCATCTCTATCTATCTTTTTGTCCAGATGAATGACCCCGATGGCATGAGTAAACTCGTCACAAGGAAGAGTAGGAACACCAACTTTAGTACACAGCTTGGTGATCAAGATCTAAAAGGGAAAGGAATCATTTCTGTGATAGGCTTTCCTCTGTATTACCATTGTTGCAACCTCTCCAAAGTTTTCATGTGCCCCCGTCATGATGGCCTCGATTATAATGGCCCCATCTTGAGTTATCTTTTGGTTATTTTAAGAGGGGAGAAGACGGTTGTGAACTAGATCATACCAAAGCAATGCCTCAAAAACCAAGGACCTCCACGGGATATCTTCTCCCATTGTAGACCACACAAGGGTGCCCACAGCAATGGTGGAGGTTGTTTCCTGATATCACTTTGGTTCAGCCATCAATCTAGCCATGAGTTCCGGTGCGGGATCAATTGGGTGTCCCCAATATACAGCATTAATGGCAGCAGGGGTGACAGACACTTTCTTGCCCCTTACAATGACAGCGTCTATATTGGGGAATCTGTCCTTTGGACCTTTATAGCCTTTTGAATCCTGTATGGGTTGATAGGCCGCGAAGAATTCTGGACTATCTCTTCATATTATCCCCCAGGCAGATCTTGGAATGGCTGCCACTCTCTAATAGCAAACTGATTGTGCATATTGGGAAGCTCATCCCCAATTTCCCTTAAGTTAAAGCTTTGCTCCATGTTGAAAGTTCTATTTTTATCCCGAGTGTAGTAGGCTCTCATGCCTTCTATCCCAAAGCGGAGCCTTGCTTCATTTGCGGCTGACCTTTACATTGGTTGATTCCAGGGTTTCTCCTGCTAGAGGACATATTCTGCACACACAGATTGTGAGACAAGAAACAAAAACAAAGCCTAGAAAGAAGTTAGCAACTACAAAGGGTAGAATGCAATGGTTTCAAGAAACAAAGCAGGTAATTGTTGTCTTGTGCGGACCACATACAAAATGCACCAGGAGGAGTGTGCATCGCATGTGCTGTCGGACAAGCCAACAGAACCTTCAGAGACTTTTTTTATTGAGGTGCGACGCTGGTGTGATCCGCACCATCGGAAGTGCGTGTCGCACCAAGCTTCGCCCCTCAAGTCAGTGACATGTACATTCTTGTCAACTTGGTGTGATGCCTTGTGCAACCCACACATCAAGATCTATGCATCCTATGTGAAACACACAAAGGAACAATTGAAATTTTTGGTTCTTTGTGTTCTTGTAAGTTGTGCATATGATCCATAGAGCAAGATGTGCTTTGGCACATAGCACCACACACAACAAATTCACAATAACAAAAAGGGGTCAAGGGAATTCATGACCATAACTTCCAGGTACTAAGACTTTGCCGGATATTCATTAACACAAACCCAATAAGAAAGGACTCAACGACTTCCCTTAAGATGGATGTTACCCCATCTATCATCTGGATCATCAAGCCCTCCTTGCAACAATGGGCACCAATAAGCATAACAACCATTAACCTCCTCCCCACATAAGATCATATAGCCCAACTAGATTTTCAACAAAGATCATGTGCCTACAGTCAGCAACATTTAACCTCAATAATCAACGATCAATCACAACCTCGTGACTAACGACAACTTGCCCTTAAGAACGACATCACCCAATATATCATCGGGCCAAATCAAGCACTACTCACGAGTGGGTTACTCAGACTTCACCCCAACACAGATTTTATGGCTAAACATTACTACCAATCAACATGCATAGTAAGGATTTACAATTTACCAAGTTGACACTAAGATAATTCATCTTTAAAACTCAAAATTGGAGACCCAAAATTTTCGGATCTCACCCAAAATCAACATAGACAATCTACTAAACATGCTTCACAATATGAGTTCCCAACAATATCAAAAACAATTATTTAACATCGAGGAACTTACCACAAGTAAAGATAATAAAGGGAAGAGCAAAAATCAAAGCTTTTTTGAACTTCCAAAAATGGTGACCCACAATACTTCCTGGAGAATAACGGCAGAGACAGTGCAAAAGTGGTGGAGAAGATTGGGTGAGAAGAAGGGAAGATTTTTGTGGAAGTTTGAGGGATTTAGAGAGGATTTTGGGAGAGAAGTTTGAGAGTTGTGAAAAAAAATGGTGGAAAAAGGAGAGAAGAGGCAGCTTTAAAAGAAAAAGAAAAAGAAGAGTCGGCCGGGTCATCTCTGGGTTGGGTCAGTCAATGGGTTAGGTCAATTTAAAACTCAAAATTACCTTTTGTGTGCCACGACATATGATTCGCACCAAGCAAGGTGCGGACCGCATGGAGTATCGCACAAGTCCCCCTATTTTACCCTTGGGTTTGCCCAGGTATCTGTGTCATCATGTGAAGGAGGTGCGACGCGCACTTGGGCTCGTGCGGCCCGCACGGCTCAGCGCATATCACCTTTCATTTTTCAGATTTCCTTAAGGTCTTCTAGTCGGTTGTGCGATTGGCTGTGTGACACGCACAACTGCTTGTGCGGCCCACACAGTCTATCGTACGACACCTTTTTTCCTTGCTTTCCCTTATTGAGTTCTTCATTCCATGCATTCCCTAAAAAACACCAAAAACAATAAAAGATAACCAGGAAACAAATAAAGAAACTTGGGCTGCCTCCCAAGCAGCGCTTGATTTAACGTCGCAACACGACGATACTACCTCAATCCTTAATCATTTTTAGGGTTAGCGATGGTGTCGCTAGGCAACATCCCTTTCATCGGAGGGTTCATTTGGGTTGATAGGTGGGTCATTTTGGCCTCAAGATGCTTGATTGAGGCACTGTGGGAGCTCATCATTTGGTGAAGTGTTGAGACCTCACTCTTTAGTTCGCTTACTCCCAAATTTTTGGTGTCCACCTTCTTAAGAACTAACGACAACATGTCCTCTAACTTGGATTGGCTGGGGTTGCTTTTGCCCGGTTGGTAGAGAGAATCAGATTTGTTTCGGGGGATGTAAGGATTAGAACTCCAGTGATTGAAGTGATCACCATCCTTATCTCTGTCACACCAATTACCATCCCTCTCTTTGTATCTAATCCAACCTTGATTCTTTTCCCATGGGCGATAATACCCAGGGTGAGAACCCGCTGACACAAAGCATAACTTACCATCAACCTCAGTCATAAGCTCCACATCACTCACTTGAATCTCTGGTGTACTCACTGCATTCACCTTCTTAACACCATCTCCCATTACATGCTTGGCCATCAAATCGATTTGAGTCATCATTTTTGCCAAAGCTTCATCTCGCTCCTCATCTTTCTTTCTCATTTCATTTGTTAGGATTGTTGAGGGTCGTTTCCAAAGTAGACACCATTGCTTCCCTCGTGTGATAGGCTTGGTTGGTCTTTGTCATACGCTCTAGTAGTATCGAGGCAATGGGAAATTCTAGATCCATGAAGGTGCCACCTCCAAGGTTATCATCCACTGACTTGTTCACGGAATTCAATGACTGGTAGAAGCTTTGGATCAACACATTGTTTGACAACTCATGGTTTGGGCACAAAAGAAGCTTCTTCTTGAATCGTAATGAAACCTCATGTAAGGTCTCATCCGGGAGCTGCCTGAAGTTGGTAATCTCATCTCTTATCTTCATCATTCGAGATGGAGGAAAGAATATCGAGGTAAATGACTCAACTAACTCGACCCAAGATGTGATAGAGTCATCTAGCAATTCTTCCAACCACGCCATGGCTTCCCTTGTCAATAAGAACGGGAATAGGCACAATCAGATGGACTCTTGGGAGATATATTAGAAGATAAACGGTTGGCAAATCTCCACAAAGTTTTGACTATGCCGGTTGGCATCCTCATGGGCTGCTCCACCAAATAAGCCCTTCATTTGAATCAGGTGGAGCATGGGGCTTGTCATGGGGAACACAATATTTCCCACCGTAGGGGGTAGGCAGATTGCACCTACACCTCCTTGTATCATAGGCTCGACAGCGTTCACATTGTTGAAGCCACCAACACTCTCATTATCATCAGCTTCATCCATAGAGAGCCTACTAAATCAACACAAACAACAAAAAGTAAAAGAAAACAAATACTCTCAATTTGACTTCAAAACAAAAATCAAAAATTAGCTAACACTCAACTCCCCGACAATGGCGCCATTTTTTATGAACGCTCAAATTGTGCTCTCCAATTAGGAGGCCATGACGATCGTGCAGTAAAACCAAATTTATAAACCCAACGGATGTCAGGATCATACCCAAGGGACTTGACTTAGCCAACTAGAGATTGTATGAGTTGATTTCAAAGCAAGAGTAATTGTTTAAACAAAACAAATAATAGGTTGGGGGAATTGGTAAAGTTGTCACTACTAACAAAATTCAACAATAAGCAATAAAACTAAAGATGGGTGTACCAAATGATATAGAATACTAGGGATGCATATCCGATGGGGCATTTACTATAGCATGGGGTAATTATTAATTCACTTCTACTCTCACCTATTGACATGAATAGCGTTGGTCATATGTGTGGAATGCTATCTCCCGATCAACATCCATAATTCTGATGATTTCGGTTAGAACATCATCGGTGTGATAAACAATCAACCAACATTAGCTTGGGGAGGTCATCCTATTTCTAGCTTGGACCCTTAAATGAGAGATTCCTTCGATTAGAGATATACCTAGCCTCCAATCTAGATGGATTCCCAAGTACCCACTAGCAATTTCACATCTACAACTATGAAATTCTCTCCCGAGCAATCACATAGCTAAGTAAGGCAAATTAGTATTTGCAACCACCAATTTTAGGATTAAAACTTAGTGAAATTACTAGACCCATGTCAAATAAGCAATTATAAAGGTGAATTAACAACACCTACACCCATTAGCTAAGCACCCATCATCAATACACCCCTAGACAAGAGAATTTAGCTACTCATAGTAGGGGAAAAAGAGATACCATATGGGTAAGTAAAATTCCCATCCATTATAGCTGAATCTCAAGTTCTAGAATCAAATTAGGCACACAAATTCTTAACCAAGAGATTAGGATGGAAACCCTCTTCTCAATGAAGGTGGAATATTGTTTACAAAGAAAGAACTCTCTTTCAAAACTCAGGTCTGAAGTATTGTATCTACAAATTAGGCCTGAAATAGCCTTTTATATGTTCCCAAGTCATCACATAAATTTAGGACAAGTTTACCCTTTGGGGAGGTATGTGGTATGACGTGTGGTTTGCACATCGAAATGTGTGCATCACACACCTGCTTCAACTCGACCAGTGACTTTAGCTCCAATTATGGGCTTCGTGTGAAGGTGGTGTGTTTTGCACCACGGGATGTGCACGTCGCACAGTGACCGCACTTCTATGCAGAATCTTTAGCAACTTTGACATCTTCATGCGGAGGAGGTGCAAACCGCACCTTAGCTTGTGCGTGTCGCACACCCACCATATCTCATGGTAGATTCTTCAACTTTTCTCAACTCTTCACACTTAGCTCCTTTTTAGGCTCTTTTTAGGTCCATATCCTTGTTCTTCATCTTCTATCAAAAGTACCTGCATAGACATTAATAAAGGCCATAAGAACCTCTAAATCAATTCAAAACATAGCAATAATTCATGGATATAGGATCAATAAGTTGGTAGATTACTGACTTATCAGTCACCCGTGTGAAAGGCGAGAATACTTACCACTGATCTGCACTCTATCTTTCTAGCTTAGCTTGCTTTACTTATGGATATTATTGTGCCCTTGTCGGGTTTGTTTTATCATTTTGGATACTATTGTGCCTTTGCCGGGCTTGTTTTGTTTATTTATAGACTGTGATGCCCCTGTCGGATGGTTCTTTTCTTATCACAGTCATAGACGGCCTTCATACCCTCAACGCTAAAACAAATCCTCTCCTCCTCTAAGACTTGCACATGGGGAGGTATTAGAGTAGCAGCTGGGGCTTTTCTCTTGCCCTTGGAGGTGGAAGTTGAGGTGGTAGGAGCTGGTTGCCTCCTTAAGATCTGCCTTGTGTTTTCCCTTCTAGAAGACATAGTCTGCACATGGACATTGTGAGTACTCAAAGTAAAAAGCAAAATCTTTTTGTATTAAATATTTAAAAGAATAAAAGCTAAAAGAAGTTAACAAATTAAAAAGAAATGGAATGCAAAGGAGAAGAAAAACACAATAGGTGATTGATGTCCTGTATGAATCACATGCAGACTGCACTAGGAGAAATGCACATCGCACGTAGATTGACACAGGCTGTCAAAAACCTGTGATGACATCTATTTTGGGGTGCAATGACTGGTGCGAACCACACCAGCCAAAGTATGTGTCACACTACTCTTCGTGTAATGACCCTTCCAGTCATTTACGCATGTTCACTTTTCTTGTACCATTAGAGTTTGCTTGTAGTGGCCTCAAGTCATTTATGGCTTGCAGGAACCAGTAGTTCAGAGCCCGGGCAGTTTATTTGGTCTTTTTGGCCGTTCCTTATTTTAGAGCTTAAAGCTTTTGAAATCATTGACTTCAGTCAACATTCTTGGTGAACATGCTCGGAATCAAATTCCGATAGTTCTGTTAGCTCTGGAGCATGGGCTTTGGTCTAGTAGGACCTTTGGTTGGGATTTAGAAGCTTTTCAGCTTAGAATTCTCTCTCATTCTGTGTTTTCAGGCCAGTTGGGCTTATTTGGTTGACTTTGGTCAACATTCGAACCAGACGACCTCAGATGAAAATTTAGTCAGTGCCATTAGCTCCAGAATATTGAGTTTAGTCTAGAGGGATGATTGGTTTGGGTCTCGAGGCTTCCAGACTTGTTTTCGGCCATTGGGTTCTATTTTGGAAATAGTTGGCTAAAGGTTAATTTTTGGCATGGGGCCCACCTTTTGTTAAATCGACCTCCAATGGGATTTTCATCAGTTCCATTGGATCCGAAACTCCATTTCCAGTCGAATAGCTCAGGTCTTTTGTGTTCACGGGACCCCAGATGCATTTTCGGAGACCCAAAGTGTGAAATATCTGCCTGACAGCTGGTTGTTGTCATGAGCCGTTTTGTTCTTTGCGTTCGTGGAGGACTGGCCGCGTTCGCGAAGGCCATTTTCCAGCCTCCCCAACTTTGTTCTTCGCGTTCGCGGGCCTTGGCCGTGTTTGCAAAGGGCATTTGGCCAGCCTCCCTTTTTGCTCTTCGTGAAGGCGACGCCTTGGCCGCATTCGCAAAGGGTAATTTCCAGCAGCTATTTAAGTTGAGCCCTTCGTGTTTCCAGCCACAATTTATCAACTCCAACACCTCTAAGTCACATAAAACTCTCTTTAAATTGCTCCAAATCATTCCCTAACCTCAAGAAATCGTTGTTGTTCGATAATCCGTGGTTCCTCGACAATTGGTAAGTCTTCTTCCTCGACCCTTTTCTTCTCTTGTTTTCTTAAAAATCCACCATTGTTGTTGGTTCTTCAAGCTTGTAATTCCATGTAGAATCTGCCCTATTGAGCTTTGCATGATAAAGGATTCGGAGTTCTCACTTCCTTAGCTCGTCTTCTCGTTGTGGTAAGTCCCTTTGATTAATTTTTGGAATTATTTCTTCAAATTCCATCATTAATTCTTGACTTGAGAGGGCTGTTTTGAGCCCCAATTGTTGTCCTTCCTGCTCAATATTTGAGCATGTGCTCTCGGGATTGTAAGGAATACATGTGTGTTTTTCGTTTCTGGTTCTGGGTTGTAGGGCCCACGGGCCTGTTTGTGACCCAGATTTTGACCCGGTTATGGCATTATGGGTATCGTTAGCCTTGTATGGATGTGTAGATTATTGTATTGATAGTGGATTCAAAATTTGAAGCTTTTTGGAGAAGTTCGAGCCTGGATGACACTATTCCCACAACTATTCGTCGGACAACAGATAGGTTATGGCTTTCCCTACCTAGACTCTGTGTATATAGGTTATAACTGTATTAATTAGCATCCTTGGGTGGGTTGTTATAGATTTGTACCCCAGACCTTGTCTTCCTTTTCTGTCCATTTATTTCGTACATTGATTGTAGTATCGTGTAGTATTATATATCACCCTTATGGTCCTGTGTCGCCTTGTATTGACTCTAGAACATAGACGGTGGTTATTTGGGAATGTCTATGAGTCCCGGACATAGAGATATCCTTTTAGGCTAGTTATGTTTGTTGAGTAGTTGTGGAGCCTGTGCAGGGCCGGTATGAATATTTGTGAGCCATTAGGCTAATTTATATTTGTGTGCCAGTATATCATCCATGAAAAAGGTTTTCCCTGCATGTTTTACTTAGATTTTGGTTGTGATCCACTATACATGGTTTTTCCTAAACTTGCATGGCCTCGGGGTCCCCTTTTTTGTATAATCTAATGATGAAATGCAATTTTGGATGATTTCGCACTGATTTCCTACTAATACTAGGCTCTTCAGAGAAGATCACTAGCCCTAATTTCCTACTGATACTAGGCTCTACTGGACAGAGCACTAGATTTGATTTCCTACTGATAGTAGGCTCTGCTACGCAGAGCACTAGACCTGATTTCTTACTAATTTAGACCCGGATACGCTCTGGGCACCCTTTGAGAGGGTTATTGAGACTTTTATCACTGATTTAAACCCAGTATACTTTGGGCACCCTTTCAGAGGGTCTTTTGATGTTACTACTACTGTTTTAGACCCGATTCAATTCCGAGCATGTACTTCGAGGCTTTGGTTCTCTGAGATTTTGCATTCGTTACTATATGTTGTCAGGGACCTCTATGGGCCCTGCCGTTCCAGGACCTGGCCAAAGGGTCGAGCATACTGAAGGAGGGGTATACGATGTCGGATGTTGTATAGCGGGTATATCCCACCATGGGTCCTCCTACCAAAGTGCTGGGGGAGGTGCATATAGGGTTACTATTATCGGTTGCATCATTATCAGCATCATGCATATTTCACTCTGATTCCACCCTTGTTTGCTATGTGTTCAATGTACGCTCTAGTTGTATGGGCAGACAAAGAGTTTGTTTTCACTTGATTGCGTTCCTCGGTTGTATGGGCGGCCGTTGGGATCATAGGTAATTTAGATTACTCTTGTTGCTTTATAAATATAGTTATGGTCCTTGTTCCTTGGTCATTTAGCGGTTATTAGCTTGTTGAGGCTCCGGTTGTGGGATTTTTATTATTGAGAGAGCTAGGGAGTCTTATCTTATTGAGGCACTTTTATGTGGCCTTCTGAGAAGATTGTGAGTTTTTGGTTCCATTCTTATCAGGATTTGAGTAGTATTACTCGGTTATTATGGGTTAGTTATTCCATCCTAGGGTTGTACTGGTGAGGTGGATTCCTGTTTATGCTATCTTGAAGTTGGATTGGTGTTATGATTTCCTTATGCTTGTTGATTCCATCTTAAGTATGTTACACTACTTTCCTTCCTTTCCTTTTACTTGAGGTTACCGGTATACCACCATGTTCCTGACTCTCTCCCTTTATATACTATTGTTGTAAGGATTCCAGGTGCGTTCTTCTTCCTTACACCTGCATTTCTATGTTATGTATATGTTTGTGCTAGCATGTATACTTGTAGCTCTTGGTTTATTGCTCCTTGTGCTAGTTCCTTGTGCTTCTACCTTACTTCCATGACTGCTTTCTTGTATTATACTTATTACTATTTTTATATTTTATATGCGCTCAGTCGGTCGATAATGCCTACTGAGTACCCGTTGTCTTGGTCCTCATACTACAGTTCTGCATCTTTCTTGTACTGATAGTATTTGA